>OVBE01003550.1:0-26486 GCA_900406425.1 Iberis pinnata
GGTCTCTGTGGTTCGATACCCTATCTTTACTACATTGAGTTGTTCTCTGCAGTAATATACTAGGATTAAATTCTAGCCCTATCATTGACTAAATTGAGGAAATTTAGGAGTGCTATAGGGTATTCACTATATTACATCAAGGGAATATCCCCTAATATGTGCACTCATATAATTAATCTTGAAAATGAATCTTACTCTAGCATTGAACCCCGAACAAGACTAAATCCTAACTTGAAAGAAGTGGTGAAAAAGGATATTCTTAAGTTGTTGGATGCTGGTGTTATCAATCATATCTCATATAGTACTTGGATATCACTAGTTCATTGTGTCCCTAAAAAGGAGGAATAATTGTTGTGAAAAATGATAAGGATGAATTAGTACCAACTTGAACCATCACTGGACATAGAATATGCATCGATTATAGGAAGTTGAATGCTGCATCGAGAAAAGATCATTTCCCATTTCCTTTCATTGACGAAATGTTAGAATGACTAGCAAATCACCCTTACTACTATATTCTTGATGGGTATAGTGGATTCTTTAAAACCCCTATTCACCCCCCCCCCCAAGATATGGAAAAAACCACTTTCACATGCCCTAACGGAAATTTTGCATATAGAAGAATGTCGGTTGGCCTTTGCAATGCACATGCTACCTTTCAGAGGTGCATGAGCTCAATCTTTTTAGATTTAATCGAGGAGATGGTTGAGGTATTCATGGATGATATCCATGTGTATAGTTCTTCCTTATCCTCTTGTTTGTTTAACTTGTGCAGGGTGCTCACCCGGTGCAAGGAAACAAACCTGGTTCTGAACTGGGAAAAGTGTCATTTTATGGTGAGGGGAGGAATTTTTTTATGGCACAAGATCTTTGAGAAAAATATAGAGGTGGACAAGGCAAAGGTTGATGTGATGATGCAACTGCAACCACCAGGAACTGTAAAAGATGCCGGGAGTTTTCTGGGTCATGCAAGATTTTATAGAATATTCATGAAAGATATTTCAAAGATAGCTAGGCCTTTGACAAGGCTTTTGTGCAAGGAAATTGAGTTTAATTTTGACTCTGAATGTCTGAAAGCCTTCCATTAAATCAAAGAAGCCTTGGTATCTACCCCAATAGTTTAAGCTCCAAACTGAGACTACCCATTTGAGATCATGTGCGACGCATCTGATTATGCAGTTGTAGCCGTTTCGGGACAGAAAATAGACAAGAAGGTGCATATAATCTATTATGCTAGTAGAACCATGGATGATTCTCAAACAAAATATGTCACAACAGAGAGGGAGTTGCTACCATTTGTCTTCGCATTTGAAAAATTGAGGAGCTACGTGGTTAGTTCAATGGTTATAGTCTACATGGATCATGTAGCATTAAGGTATATCTATGTGAAGAAGGATACTTGAACAATTTTATTAATATGGATCTTATTACGGCAAATATACGATATAGAGATAGTAGACAAGAAGGGGATATAAAATAGAGTAGCAGATCACTTGTCAAGAATGAGGATTTACGAGCCCGTTCCAATTGATGATTCCATGCCTGAAGAAAAACTGATGATGATCCACACTTGCGACTTTGTTGAAGTAGAAGTGGCAACCACAAGAGCAACACCTTGGTATGCGGATTTGGTCAACTTTAAGGTTTCTGGAGCGATACCTAGAGAATTTGATGCTTATAAGAGGAAGAAGTTCCTAACCGATGTGAATCACTATTATTGGGATACCCTTTTCTCTACAAGAAGAGTCTGGATGAATTATTCATAAGGTGCATAGCTGAAGATGAAGTGAGAAGAGTTCTGGAACATTGCCATGATTCCACTTATGGAGGACACTTTGCAACATTTAAGAATGTTTAGAAGATCTTGCAAGCTGGCATATGGTGGCCAACCATCTTCAAGGACACGAATAACTTCATTTCCAAGTATGACCCTTGTAAAAAAGTTGGAAGTATTGGAAAAAGGAATGAGATGCCTCAGAACCCAATTCTGGAGGTTGAAGTGTTTGACGTTTGGGGAATAGAATTCATGGGGCCTTTCAAACCTCCTTTTTTCGGAAACACCTACATTCTAGTGGTGATTGACTATGTCTCCAAATGGGTTGAAGCATTTGCATGCTCAACCAATGATGCAAAGGTTGTTATGAAACTGTACAAGAGTGTGATCTTTCCCAGATTTGGTGTACCAAGAGTGGTCATAAGTGATGGTGGGTCTCATTTCATAAACAAAGTGTTTGAGAACCTGTTTAAGAAGTATGGGGTGAAGCACAAGGTGGCGACACATTATTATCCCCAAACCAGTGGATAGGTTGAAGTTTCGAACAAACAAATCAAAGCTATTCTGGCAAAAGGTATGGGGACTTCAAGAAGAGACTGGTCAACCAAGGTTGATGATGCACTATGGGAATATAGGACAGCCTCCAAGATTCCAATAGGGAGAACCCACTGCCAACATCTCTATGGAAAGGCATGCCATTTACCAGTTGAAGTTGAGTACAAGGAACTCTGGACGTCTAAACTCCTAAATTTCGATCTCAGGAAAATAGGGAAATGAACCTGCATGAACTTGAATAGATCAGACTTGAAGCTTACGAGAGTTCGAAGGTTTATAAGGAAAGAACCAAAGCCTTCAATGAAAAGAAAATTTTGGTTAAGGACTTTAAAGTTGGGGATCAAGTGCTCCTATTCAATTCAAGACTCAGTCTATTTCCGGGGAAGCTGAAGTCAAAGTGGTCATCAAGGAAGTTCTACTTTTTGGTGCCATCTCTCTGATTGCAAAATCTGGAGATGAATTCACAGTGAATGGTCAAAGGGTAAAACCTTATATGGCTGATAGAGTCGTTTCATAAAGAACCTCGAGAACCGTCTCAAGGTCAATAAAATTAAAATAGGAAGTCAAGCTTAGTGACTTTTAAAAATTCACTTGGGAAGAAGTCCCATGTCTATCCTTGTACATGAAAATTTTAAATTTATGTTTAGTTTTTCTTTTAATGAATCTAAGTTTTTGTTTGGTTTGGGTGTTTTAGGTGCAATAGATCATGTTGCAAAAAATTAGTATAGGGAAAAGAGGAAGGTAGAATCAAATCGAAGTCATGTGTTTAGTTCCTGATTGAGCCCAAACTAGTTTTCATCAAACCCGAGAAGACTTGATCACGAGCCAAACAAAAATCTTGATGGAGCCGGCATAAAAAAATTTGATCGAGCCGGGATAAAAAATTGATCGAGCCACAGAAGAATTTGATCAAGCCCGAGAATTCTGCTCGAGCCCAAGAAAAAGTTGTGATCAAGCCCGAAGTAAATTTCCCATCGAGTCGGGACGAGATTTCATCGAGCTCTGGAAAAATTTAATCGAGCCCAAAACAGATTTGATCAAAACAAAATAAGATGTGATCGAGCCCGAGATATTTTTGCTCATGCCACATGAAGACAAGGGAGTGTCTTCTCCAACTTTTCAGAAGATTCCCTGCAAACTTGATCTCCTCTACATGACCTCACCACCACTTCTACTCCACAAGATTTTCAAGGCTCAAATCATTACCCCCAAGGATTACACCCCCACCACAAGCTCAAACTTCATACCTCCTTCACATGATTTTCAACCCCAATTTCTATTTAAGGGAGTTCACTCCTCTCTTTACTTCTACTCTCACATTTTCTCTCATAAAAAATTTGCTCTTACACTCTCAACTTCTTGGGTGTTTCATTCGATTTTCCTGAAAATTCAAAACTCTACCAATTTTCACCAAACTTTTAAATCACAATCACTCGGTTTTTAGCTCTTAAATTCATAAACCTTCTAATTTATTTTTGGTTAAATTTGAAACTCTCTGAATTCTCTGAAAATCGATTCTGCTTTGACCACCCCACTTGAATTGAAACTATACATAACTTCGGTTTTTATCTTTGATAGATTTATTCAAGCTATCAACAGAATTAGCCTCAATGCATTTTTCACATGGCACATTTGAACATCTCTAACTTCTTTGTCTTCTTACAGAAGTCATCATGTCAATCGGACCTTCATTTGAGAACGCATACAGGACGTTGATGCAAGTCGACTTCATAGAGTCAACATTCCCATATATAGAAACCTTAGGAAACCTTGGTATTTTCGAACATGTCAAGGAAATATTAGGGTGCATGGGGATGTCAAGCATGCTTTCAATGGAACATGAAGCTCACCAGAAACTGACATGCATGTTCCTGGCCTCTTTAGAAGTGTTCTACTCTGAGGGGTGGGAAGGTGATGAGAATGGGGGAGGTTTCATAACCTTCAGGCATTTGAATGGCAAACCTGAAAATTTTCACTTTCGTTCAATTGGGAGCTATTTACGGTTTCCAATGCAAGAGATTTCAACCAAATGCATTTGAAAATGATCCAGACGAAATGGAGTTTTATTTAGGATGTGATAGGGTCTAAGAAGTTCAAGGCATGCAGAACCAAAAGTACGTGCATCTGCCACCCGTCGATTAGATATGTGGACCAAATCATTGCCAACTCGTTTTTCTCTAGAAGAGATACCAGCAATATCTTGGCAGAGGAGATCGATTTCTTGAGTCCGGGTATCTACCAACATGTTTGCAACTCTGTGCAAGATGAGACCCTATTTCACAATATTCTTGAAGAGAGACCTTGCCCCTTGAAGATATTTTTTCAGCAGTTGTTAAAGTTTAAAGATCTTAGCTAGATCACAAAGGAAAGGACGGTGGCTCAATTAAGAATTGGAGGGTAAATAACGCCAATCTTTCTTCATACCCAAGGACAGCTCGGTAGAAACGTTTGGATACAGAGGTTATGGATATCGATTACCTGAAGGAGATTCAGTTTATTGTGGGGGAGATGGATAATCAATTCTGCTACCAGTTCAGAGCATTGAAAAACTCGAAGGCAATCTTCCTACTCCCAAACAGTAGGCGGACCACTTTCAAAAAGGAGAATTAACCTTCAACCACAACACCTCCAACGCAAGGGACATCATTTAAGCAATGACACGCGTGGAATCATGCTCTGATAACCTTTCAAACCTCTCTCTGGATGAGGATTCATCCAAGTCCTACACTCGGGATGACTGAGGTCCATCTCCAAACGACCGTTGTTTAATCCGCTACATTTCCATTTGTTTTTGTTCCTATTTATGTGTGTTTATGCTTTTGGTTTTAGTCTTTCCCCTGAACTCTCCTGAAAATTTCAATTACACAAGAAACAATGTAATTTGAGTTTTGGGAGGGTTTAGGAGCTATCTAATGAAGTTTGTGTTTGCTTTCCTGAACTCCAATTATACATAGCATCTAAGGCACAGAAAAAAAACCATAAAAATATGGAAAAAAAATTTCAAAAATCGTTTTTAAAAATAGAGTGATCATGTAGTTTCATTTGCCTATTAGGATTTAGTTTAGGTTTATCAATTGCATTTGCATAGGGAACTAGGATGATACCAACCTTGTAAATGTGATGATTTATTAGATAGTATTAATGCCCGGGTTATTAGTTGTCCAATGCATTCTGATTAAGTCTGAACTAAGACTGCACCATACATGGAATGCGAAATTGCATGATCTTTTCTTTTCTGAAGCATGTTATGATATGAAATTTCTCTCTACTTATTGGAACCTGAACTTGACATTTAATTATCATGTTTATGCACTAGATTCGAACTCATGGGTAGTTTATACATATTTGGATTATCTTATACCGTTTCACCACTCTTGTTAATCTAAATAGACTCTCCACCCTTGAACTTACCCTTCTTTCAAGCCATTTATCTATTATTGAGTGTTAGACCTTTTATGGAATGAGCTTGGTCGAAAGTGTTAGGTTTGAACTGACATAAATGGAATTTTATGTAGTTCTAGTTCACGCTTTTTGGACTAAATAGAACTAGGTAGAGTTCGATTCTGGGTATTTGGGTTGGGTTGAAAAAGAAGAAAAAATGTTAGGAAACTGTTAAAAGAAAAGGAAATGGTTATGAATTCTTAGGGGAGGAACGGAAAATAAAAGAAACCAGAATAATCTAGTAAAGGATTTGGGGGTAATGTTGGGGAAAGCATGGTTTGCTCAAAAACAAAAAAAGGAAATGATAAGGAAAAGAGTATAGGACCCAAGAAGTTGATGAAAAACAAAAAGGAATAGAAACAATGAGTGTTGAAATCGTAAAAACCCCAATCCGCTAGAAGCTGAAAAGAAGGAAACACCTTATATCACTCGATTTTGATGCCTTTTAGTGGGTATTTATACTTGCTATTTGGCATCATTCGAGTATTTTTGTATATTTTCATGATTCTAGGTATTTTGGATGGATTTATGCACAAAATGGATGCGATATGACGAATGCAGAAGCATAGTTCAGCAGAAGAGCCGAAAATTAATCGACATTTGGAGATTTTATTGGAATAAGCTGTGGTTTTAACTCAAACATGCCACGTGAGTTAGCTTTCATATGAAATTGATTGAGGTCAATCCATTGAAGCAATAAAAAAATATGACGATTTTACTGAAGACTGGTCAAGCTATCTCGCAGAAGCAGCATGTACAGCACGTGAAAAAGTAGATCAATGATCTGTGTTGGATCGATCAATCCAGAAGACTACCAAACTTACGGAAGCTTGGATCGATCGATCCGTATGCTCGAGATTATTTGAAGATTGTCAAAAAGACGTTCTCATCCTCAAGACTTATCATTGGTTTTCCTTATTAGGTTTTATTCTTTTTTGAACTCTATATAAGTTGGAAGCTTAGGTTTATTTTCAGAGAACACATAATACAATTCAAAACATAATTCATTACTTTAAGGGCTTTTCTGAGAGAGACGAATCCTGACACCTATATTTGGAGAAGAATTCTAAACTCTCTTACTATTTTATTAAATCTGGTTTTTGAATATGTTTTCTCTATTGATGACTGTTGATTGCTTGGCTATATCTGAGTAGTCTCTTTGTTACGTTTTAGGGATTTTCCAGGAAAAACAGGTTTTGATGGTTAGGGTTTGACTTTAATGGATTTAATTTGTTAGGTTCTTAGTCTAGATTTATTATCATTGCTTGAATTAGCTTGATCACCTAGTTCATGATTTTAGGTTAATAAATACAAAGGGATTTGGAGATCTAAGATTTTTTTCTTGCGGGAGTATTGTCTTTGATGCTTATGAACATATCGAATCTATAATCACTACATTATTTAATTATCTAATTTAGAGATCTAAGATTTCGAAAGAAGGTTAGTCTTTATTTATAGAAATTCTATCATAGGGATCTAATACTTCGAAAGGAGATTAGTCTATTGTCGTCTTTTGAGTTGAGAACTATTTTCATTGTTAATCTGCTTGTCAACCTAAACCTCACCTGAATACTTGTGGAACTTCCCTATCGCATAGCATTTTATTTCATTGGTTTACATTCGCTTTTAATTATTCGCTTTACTTTTCAATCGTTTCGAAAACAATCCCTCTTTTATTTTATCTTAGCTAGAATCGATTTTTAACTGAGAGTTGCACTATCTGGTCCTTGTGGGATTCGACCCTTTACTATACTACGAGGATCTGTTCTCTGCAGTGTAGATTTAGGATTAAAACATGAACCTAACAGATTTTTAATGCCGTTGCGGGGACCAATATAGTGCCTTTTAAGTTTTTCTTAGAGTCTAGTCTAAGATTTTTATTTTTAGTACTAATCTCGTTCTTTCTTCTTGTTTTTGTTTTGAACGTGCATGACCAGGAGATCTGAAAAATTACCTGAATTGCTCAACCTCACAAACGAAGAACTCGCAATACTAGAACTTTCGAACCGGAAATCTCGAAGAATCGCTAGTTCATCCACATGTACAAATGGCTGACAACGTCATTCAGAATCTGATCATTCCAATGGTTCCAATTGTCCAAAACCCTCCAAGATTGGAACAGATAAGACAGTTGATGCTCAACCAACAAGGAGGAAATGACAATCAAGTGCCGCCGATAAATCTTGAAGGAGATGCAAATTAGGGAGGTGGTAATGCCAATCTAGGCGAGCACGTCCCACCTGGACTGAATCAAAATCGCCTACCTCATCATAACAGGGTACTAGTTGGCGATTTCAACAACCCTCAAGCTTTCCTAAACAACAGGAATGCTCTCCATCCTCGAAAGCCTGAGAGACAGGACTACCAGTTCCTGCTTCAGCTGATCCAGTTGCTAAGAAAAAATCAGTTTCATGGCTTGTCTACCGAGCATCCTATGGATCACATTGATAGTTTTGAAGATATTTCCAGCACAACTCATCTGAATGGAGTCTCTAAAGACTTTGTGCATTGTAAGCTCTTCAATCATTCATTAGCTGATAGAGCTCTGAGGTGGCTTAAGTCGTTACATGCTAACTCAATAGAGACTTGGGATGACTGTAAAGCCAATTTTCCGAATCACTTTTACGCCTCCACCAGAACAAAAAATTTGAGAAGTAAGATCTCTCAATTTCAGCAAGGACCGGTGGAATCCTTCTATGAAGGATGGGACAAGTTTAAAGAGTACTTGCGGGATTGTCCCCATCATGGGTTTTCTGAGTTGAATCTCATTAACACTTTCTACAGAGGTATCAATCAGAAATACCAACTCTCTCTAGACACATCTAGCAATGGCGATTTCATGACTAAACCCGTGAATGGAGCCTACAAGCCAATTGACAACCTTGCTGCTAGAAATAGCAACCATTGTCCTGACTATGATCGAAGAGTGCGATCATCTAATTCAAATTCTTCTGGATTGGCAGAGATAAAGGAGCTTCTTACCCTGTTTCTAAAGAAAAAAAATAAGAAGCATGTCAATTTTGCTGAGCATGTAGAGAAAGTTTAAGCTGATTGCTTTGTAGTCAATGAATCTGAGAACTAAAAAGAGGTTAGATATATTAATAGCCAAGGACAAAGGGTCTACAACCAAGGGTACAATCCATGTTACAACAAGGTAATCTGTCATGGAGGAGTACAAACGTTGCGAATCCTCAAGATCAGTCTTATCCTCCCCAAAATACCTTTGCACAGAAATTTGGACAGTCATATGGCCAGAAACCAGGTGGTTTTAACAAGCCTCTCAACCCGGTTTCCAACAAGCAGCTCAACCTCAGGTTCAACAGGAAAATAAGATGGAGATGATGCTTAAGCAGATCTTAGAGAGTCAACAGCTATCTGAAAAGAATCTGAATGTGAAGCTGGATGGTATGTATAACGATTTGAACAACAAGTTTTAATCATTGTCTACTCATGTGAAGAAGTTAGATGTACAAGTGGATCAAACTTCGGAAGCAGTTAAAAGACAAGTTGGTATGCTACCAGGAAAGGTTGAAGATTATACCAAGAGGTATTACAAGGCAATGAATTCAAGTTCTGATGGAAAGGATGATGAGTATGTAAAATCTGCAGATTTTTGGAATCTGAGAAGTTATACCGAGGTTCAGATTCATCGATCCATCAGACCAATTTACGAAAAGTGAAGAGATCGATCGATCGATCAATCCACCTCTAAAACCTGCACAAACTTCAAAGCAACTTGCAAAAGATTAGACCTCATGCCCCAATAGACCTCAGGTCCCTACTGAAGAACACATGTACTATGATGTTGTTTCTCAGCAATTTTTTCCCTTAAGAAGACTTCAGAAGTTAAAGGACCCATGTGAATTTGTGATTCCAGTAAAGGTTAAAGGAGTCCTCTTCAAATAATCGTTGTGTGACACTGGTGCTAATGTTAGCGGCATGTCAAAGATGGTCGCTGAAACGCTGGGACTTAAGGATATCAGACCTTCGGGAATATCTTTTTCATTGGTTAACAATTTTGTCGTGTATGCAAGCGGTTTCGTGGCTGGTGTAATGGTGCAAGTAGAAAACTGCATAGTTCATGTCTTTGACACAAATGGAAATTCTGAAGGATCGCTAGTTCTAGGGAGACCGTTCTTAGCATCAGTAGGAGATATGATGCATGTTCCTAAGAAGCCAGTCTATCTCACCAACATCTAGAAAACGTACTATTATCCTTTAGTAACTTACATACCTACATCAAGGATCATCATGATCAAAGAGGTAAAAGCGGTGCAGATTTCTCAGGCCTAATCTGAAGACTCTGATGTTAAGGTCATAAACAAGGAATTTCAAGTTCCGATCAAGGTTTCAACCCCAAGAATAAAGAAAAGGAGTAAGATAAACCTGAAGAAGATCGATGAGAATGCTGAGTTGGATTTAACTGATCAAGGAAAAGAAGAAGGTGCTCCAAAACAAGCTTCAAAGGACAAGGATAAAGGTGGAAGTGGTTTGACAGAGGGTAAGAAGAACACTCATATGACTTTGATTCCCAAGTCATTGAGTGAAGAATGGGTTGAGTATAGGGTGAAGAGTAAAGGTTTTCCAAAACCTTTCTCAAAGGTTAGAATTCCCTTTGTTCAAGGACTTAAATACAAGGGAAAAGATTTCAACAAGGCAACAATGAATAAGATGTTGAAGCTGCAGATCTCAGAGATGGATGGTAGAATTATTGCCTCTATTGGAGATGAATTAGATTCAACATTTAAGGTAAGTGAGTCTAGTTATAGACGTTAAATAAAGCGCTGAGTGGGAGGCAACCCACTAATTTAATGTTCCTTCTTTAGTTTTTGATTAGAGTTAGTCCTAATTAGTTAACTAATCTATTAATTTTTAGTTTTGAGTTTAAGAGATGTTTCAGGAAAATACAAAAATTTAGGTTAGAGATACCGATCGGTCGATCGATCCATGCCTATGGATCCTATAAAAAGTTTTTAGAGATTAATCGATCCGCCCAGGGATCGATCGATCCTTCGTATTGAAAAACCAGATGATCCCTTGTTTCAGGTAAGTACTGAAACTCTTTTGAACTATTCGTTTTATCTATTTATCTTATGGTCATTATTCCTTCTCTTAGGTTTATTTTAACACCGGTACAGTGTGATTTAAGTCTGAGGGAGGGAGTCTAGTTACTAACCATATTTTGTGTCTTTTTGATGTTTCATCAGTTTGGTGAAAATTTTCAAAAATTTTCCTTTTTGAATTAGTCGTGTCTAGTCGAGTCGAAGGAACAATGACCAAAATCTAGATGATAACCAACCTAGTGTGACCATAGTATTGATCTTTTTAGATTACTGGCTTAGATTTAACTGATATGTTTAGGATTGGAACCCCCATTGCTGGTTGTTTTGTTTCTGAAAGTCTGGAACTTTTGGATTGTTAATAATTTGATGCTAGCTCTGCCATGATAGGAATTAATTTGAACTTAATTTCTCTTGCTTGTGGTGGTAATATACTTTGAAAGCTAAGCGCCTTTCTCTTCGATGTTCTGTAAAACCGACAAGTTCTTTCAGTATGATCCGGATCATTTCTCTCTCTCCCTTCAGAAAATTAAAAAACGGTTCAGAAAAAGGGTTGAAAGCGTGACCTAGAAGTCCGTAGTCAACCCCAGTGAATTTCTGTCAGCTTAAAAAGTAAAAAGAAAATAAAAATGCAGGACCAGAAGTTGATTGATGTTCTGTTTGGTATGGGAATTTTGACAGAAGAGGTGCTTGTGCGCGTTGAATCCATACCCCATAGGTAAGAATGCATATATTTTTAGTTGAATTGAACTTAATGAGCTGGTTGATATGACTTGATAGTTTGATTGATGTTGGATTTAAAGTAGGAAATATGCTTTTAGTTATGTGGTGGTGAACAGTTCTTTCATAGTGGTTGCTTAGGATCAGTGTCTTTTAAGTTTTGATATCTATGCTTGAGGTTGCTGAGATTCTGAGAGTTCATGTGTGGTTTCAAAATCTTTTCTCTAGATTGGGTCTTGCTTCACTTGACGACAAGCAAAGATCTAAGTCTGGAGGAATTGATATCACTCAATTTTGATGCCTTTTTGTGGGTATATATACTTGCTATTTGGCATCATTCGAGTATTTTCTATGTGTTTTGGTATATTTTCATGATTCTAGGTATTTTGGACGTTCTAGAGCAAAAAGGAGGATTTGTGCACAAAATATATGCGATTTTACGAATGTAGAAGCAGAGTTCAACAGAAGAAAAACAATTTAATCGACATTTGGAGATTTTTCTATGATTGGAATGAGCTGAGATTTTAACTCAAACAGGCCACATGCGTTAGCTTTCATATGAAAGTGATTTGAGGTCAATCCATTGAGACAATCAAAAGTTATGGCGATTTCACTAAAGACTAGTCAAGTTGTCTTGCAGAAGAAGCATGTGCAGCACATGAGGGAGTAGATCAATCGATTTGTGTTGGATAGATCGACCCAGAAGACTACCAAACTTACAGAAGTTTGGATCGATCAATCCATACTTGGATCGATCGATCCGTATGCTTGAGATTATTTGAAGATTACCAAAAAGACGTTTCCATCCTCAAGACTTATTATTGGTTTTCCTTATCGGGTTTTATTCTTTTTGAACTTTATATAAGTTAAAAGCTTATGTTTATTTTGAGAAGACACATAATACAATTCACAGCACAATTCATTACTTTTGAGAGCTTTTTTGAGAGAGATGAATCCTGACACCTATATTTGGAGAAGAATTATAAACTCTCTTACTATTTTATTAAATATGGTTTTTGAATATGCTTTCTCAACTGATGATTGTTGATTTCTTGGCTATGTATGAGTAGTCTTTTTGTTAGGTTTTAAGGATTTCCCAAGGAAAACAGATTTTGATGGTTAGGGTTTGACTTTAATGGATTTAATTTGTTAGGTTCTTGGTCTAGATTTGTTATTATTGCTTGAATTAGCTTGATTACCTAGTTCATGAGTTTAGGTTAATAAATACAAAGGGATTTGGTTTATTTAATATCACCTAGTCTAGATGAATAAGTGTCTCTGCTTGCGGCAGTATTGTCTTTGATGCTTATGATCATATCGAATATGTAATCATTGCATGATTTAATTACTGATTTAGAGATCTGAGATTTCGGGAGAAGGTTAGTCTTTATTTCTAGAAATTTTATCATATGGATCTAATACTTTGGGGGAGATTAGTTTATTATCGTCTTTTGAGTTGAGAACTATTTTCATTGTTAATCTGCTTGTCAACCTAAACCTCAAACTTGAATACCTGTGGAACTTCCCTATCGCCTAGCGTTTTATTTCATTGGTTTACATTCGCTTTTAATTATTCGCTTTACTTTTCAATCGTTTCGAAAACAATCCATCTTTTTTTTATCTTATCTAGAATTGATTTTTAACTGAGAGTCGCACTATCTTGTCCTGGTGGGATTCGAACATTTACTATACTACGAGGATTTGTTCTCTGCAGTGTAGATTTAGGATTAAAACCTGAACCTATCAACATCCCCTAAGATTTGTTAAGGAAAAAAAATAAAATAAAAAAGGGAAAACCTGAATCATGAAGATCACTTTGAGCTTAAAAGGGTAGAATTATGATCTCCTATTGGGTTTAGAAGTTATAAACTTTTTAGCTTATGTGACTTCGGGTATATGGGATTCTAAAGCTCATTTCCTTTCCGAGATATCCCTGTTCTGAAATATTAACCAAGGCATGAAGGTACCATTTTTCTCCCTTAACCAGTCCCTTAGCCAAATGAGTTCAATGAATGTGCATAACTTGATCCATGGTTTTTGTATAATGAATGTTAAAGAGATAAATGGATTTGAATGCATTGTGTAGGTTGGAACAGATCTGAATTGAACGTTGATGAGTATGGCTAAAATTTTTAAGTAGGATGAGATGGGTTTGCATTCTAGTATTAGTAACTTGGACATTGGTATTGTCTATTTTATCAGCATATTTTGGTTCTGAGTTCCCATTTTCAAACCTCTCTTCCAAGCTTATGAATTACTTGCTTGAGGGCAAGCAAGGATTTAGTTTGGGGGAGTTGATGTCTCTGCATTTCACATGTTTTAGGAAGTCATTTATCATCGTTTGAGGTTCATTTAGTTGTGATTATGCTGCATTCATAGGTCTTTTTAAGTAAGTTCACATGTTTATATAGTTCTGCATTAGCATTTGCATACTTGTGCATATTGGAGATGTTTCATATAGTTAAGGAGAACTCTTGGATAATGGAATCAACGAGGAAGGAAAAGGGTACTGAATTGGCTAAGTGATTCGGGATTTTAGAACAAGTCAAGCAGAGCTAGATCAGAACTCGATCAAGCTGATGCTGAAGCCAACTCGACCAAACCAGCTCGATTAGATGTTGCATCCAATCATGCTGAAATGAACTCGATCATAAACAGGACAATGATGGCACGATGGATTCGATCAGACGAACTCGATGACACCCATATGAACTCGATCTGACAAACTCGATGACGCCCAGATGAACTTGATCAAAAGAACTCGATGACGCCCAAATGAACTCGATCAGAAGAATCAACTCGATCACACCGAAGAAGTTGACTTGATGACCCGAGCTAAACCAACTCGATCGCCTACTCAAATAAAACCATGAAAATTTTAATCATTTGTCTTTTAGTGGTTTAGGGTTTTCCTAAACCACTATAAAAACACTAAACACGCCTCCATTTGAACTTATGCTTTATTTTATGTTTTTCTTTTAGGTTTTTCTCTCTGTTTAGGCCTTTGTATGTTCTTGGATGATCAAACCAATATCTTTCATTAAATCAAGTTTATGTTTATTATTTCTTGTAATTTATGTTTTTTTTTAGATTTAGGGTCATGAATATCTGGTGCATGTTGATCTTTCATTTCATTTTCTGGTTTTGATCACCGTTTTCTGGGTTTATGCTCACTGTTTTTTGGGTTTTTGTTCTTGCTTCTCTTGATCATCATCTTCTAAGTTTTTGATTCTTCATGTTCTTTCTGTTCTTAAGAGTTTTATCTTTGATCCGGATCATTTGTTTAGTAGTTTCAATTTGTGAGTTTTCTGATCTCGTGATCATCATGGGTAGTTAGTAGTTTCCCAGGTTTCTGAGGATGGGGTAGATTGGTGCTGATTCCTTGATTCTCCTAGATGTTTAAGCTTGATCATTCATAGATCCCTTTCTGTTTCATTGTTCTTAATAGTTATTTCTCTTTGATCAATTGAAATCTGATCTTAGGCATTTTCACACCCAAAAGGTGTCTTATGAAATGTTTGAACAAAGTGATTTCAGAGATTTACATTCCTAACCCAAGAGATTGGTTGTTTAGGGTGTTTATTGACTTGAACAGATTGTTTCTTCATGCCTGCTAGGTAGTGTTCCGTTAACGAGAGTAAGGTCTGGATATTACTTAGTTTGAGATCATCTATCAAGAGATTGAATTTGATTGTTTCTGAATCTGTTTTCTAGGGATTAGCTCTTGCTTCAGTTATGTTAGGCATCTAGGTATATCAAGGAGGATCAATGATCAATCACCCTCATCCTTAAGAACTGTTGATGCATGATAGCTTTTATGTTATGTTCTACTTCTAGTTGGTTCTGTTTATTTAGGATTGTTAGGAAACCTCTTTTCATTTATTTGACTTGGATTAGTAGATCTGATTGCATCTAAAGTGGTTAATAACTTTACCCGATTGGATTGACACATATTAAACTACAATGACATGATTTTGTAATAGGAATTGAACAACTAGTGAAAAAACTTAATATCCATTGTCATTTCATACGCGAAGACATTGAACTCGTAATTGTTCAGACAAAACATGTCTCTACAAAAGATCAGTTGGCAGATATATTCACTAAGGTGCTTGGTGTACATCATTTTCAGATACTAATGTCCAAGTTGGGCATTCAAAATTTTCATGCCCCAACTTGAGGAGGGATATTAGGATATATATATACTTAGTTTAGTGGGCTCAATGTTATGTTGTATAAGGTTCTATGTTTCTTATGTATAAATACCTAACAGCCTCCCCTTTGTAAACTTAAAATAAAATAATACATAAACTTTCAGAAAGCATAATCTTCTCGAGTAATTTGTGAAAACCATATTCTTACTTTGAACTTGAGTTCGAGCTTGATAAAGTCAGGGCCGACTCATATAGGGGGTTGGGGAGTGCGACCGTCTCGGGGCCCGACCGGTATTTTATTGATTTAGGGGTCAATTTTTAAATATTTTTTTGAAGAAAATTAGAGATATAATTTCTAAATAATAATTAAAAATTTCGCAAATATATATATTTTAAAGTTTTTGAATAAATTTTATGGTTGAATTCTAACACATAAATTTTTAGTAGTGTTCCGTAATTTTTTCTTATAAATAAAAAGTAAGAGACCCAAAAAATATATTTTTCCCAATGGCCCATAATATTTTTGAGCCGGTCCTGAATGAACTTTATCATGAGTTTTTACGGCGAAGAACAATTAAGTCGTATTAACCATTCGTCATTGATAGGGTTTGTCTCCATGAAGCTTCGTGATATTTAGATGGTTGTGTAATTTTTTAGTTTATTTATGAAAATTTTGATGTATAAGGTTTTTGATGCATCAAGGGCATATAGACTTTACTTTTAAATATTCAATGGTCACCACTAACTGCTTTCGATCACAAATTTTGGGGTTACTTTTTCCAATAAACGTTAAAATGATCTGAAACATCTTGGGTTTTTTTATGTATACTGTATTTGTATCGTATTACTCTTCAAGCTAATGTTTAGAATTTCAAATAAAGGAACTTCCTATATCTGTAGATAAATGCACTAGTTGGATGGGCAAATGGAAATTTTCGGGAACAGAGATAGACAGAAATTTGGGAACAAAAACATGTCCTATTTGTATCTCATTTTAGAGCGGAAAATGAGACGAGACGGGAACATGAATAACCGAAAATATAACTACAACTAAAAACAAAACAAAAATGGCATATATTACTTAGCTATTATCGACTATACACAAGTAACAACCACAAATATTGAAATAATTATTTGGTTTTATATATACTCAAAGTCAATTTTGTGTTTTAAATAGAATCACAATCTCATATCTACTTGTAGAATTATGAGGAATGAAATTTTCTTCTGTCGTTTTTTTAGACGAACACAAATAGTTAGGTAGTTATTGTTAATAATAACTAATTAGGTTGACGTTATGTTGTAATCTTAGTTAAACTAAACTATAAATATTAGAATAACAAGAGAGTATTATATTTGTATCATCTATATGTTAGATATTATATAATTTTGTAATGTATATGTAAAATTTTATATATTGTCCCAAACGGGACGTGGAGATTTTTGTTCCCGTCTTGTCTCGTCTGGTTTCTATTCGGGAAATGAAATAATGTTCCATATTTTTTTTTTATGGAACGAGAATAATGGGAAGATTTTGGGACAGGAGAGAACGAAACGGTAAGGAAAATGTGTCCACTCCTAAATAAACGAACAACACCTGCTATTCTTACGTTGATCGAGCCAAGCTGGTTAACCATTTGAAACCATTCCCACTAAGACACTTATACATTTAGCAAATATTTTAATTAGTTTCTTTAATCATAACAAACACACAAAAAAAAAGAGTTACAAGAGTTTCCAACACTTAGAATTCATGATCTGCATGATTTCAGAAGAGATAAAACAACTAAGACGGCGACAAGGGATATAAGAAAACTAACAAGCAGATTAATCTCGTATAACCATGTCAATACCATGATACCTATGCAGATCATTGCAAATATCTGATTACTAGATACGTATCGAATGAAAGTGTAAGCAATAAAAGCCATACATAACCTGAAAAAAATTAACATTGTTAGATAATATTATTAGAGAGGTTATTTCTTTTTCTTTCCTGGAAGAGATATAATGATAATAAACTTTTCGTTCGATGCGTACCAGTAGTATGGTGCATTATCATACATGGATGATATATAGTTAAATAGATCGAACCAACAAAGCACCACAAGCCAACCCAAAAAGAAACACTCAATAATCTGGTTCAAAAACTCCATTTGCTCGTTTATTCTGCAAAACCCATTATAAAAAGTTAAAACCATGTTATTGATTCCGTTACCTAATTAACGTCATTAAGGAAAGAACAAAAAAACAGTTTAAATATACATACCTTGAGCAAACACAGTTTATAAGCAGAACAAGGACAATAGCAAAACAACCACATGTATAACCGATGATCCATACAAGCACGGCTGCTTCTGGATGTTTTGCCCATGCCAAAATTGCGATGGCTGCAACTATCTGGACCGGATTTAGAATTAAATCGAAGAAACCTATATCACTAACGTTTTCTGGATCAAAACATTCAAAACATCCAGCCTCATGTGGTGTTGACGATAAAGAATCGACATTAACTACAATATCCACATTATGCTCAACATTTGATGAAGAATCTCCATGGATTGTTGTTATATGCTCACGATTTGTTAGTAAAGGGGTCTCCATTGATAACTTTTGTTTCTGCTTGTCTTAATATCCGTATGTCTAAATACGCGTTGAAATTAACATAAAAGCATGTATAGAAATTTTCCAGTTTATTGGCTGCTATTGAGACGACTACTTTAAGATCAATTCTAAAGTCAATTCCAATATTTAAAATGGAAAATTACTAAGTCGTCGATCTGGTGCTAATTATTACAGCATCTGGAGAATGAAACGCAAACCACAGACCTTGGAATTGGTGTTATACTGATATTTTAAGACCAAATCTATTATAGTCTATGCAGAATGTAACACAAAGCACGTATTTAAGAGGAAGTCTACCCCCAAGCGAAATTATCTTATTATATTGTATAGTATGTTTCCCACTTTCCCTTAAACCATAGTTTTTGGAAGCTTATGTCAACTATATTACATCATAAATAAATAAAAAAGAATGATTTTCAATTACCAACCAATATATCAAAATCATAAAATTTATGATTAACAAAGTCTAGATATTAAAATATTTTCAAGATGTTCATAATCAGGTTGATCTATGTATGTTTTCCTGCGCTCATACCGAAATATATACAATGGTGAACCTACTAAGGACAAAGGTGGTATTAGAGCTAAACAGACTTAGTGGAGGCTAAAGTCTTGAACTTTCTCTTGACTTAGCTCTTAAACAACACAAGAATAGAAGACTCTTTCGAAACAGAGAAAACAGAGCAGGAAGAACAGACACACGGTTTAAGGCTGATGCAGAACAAGAAAATGTAAAGAGAAAGAAACAAATTTAACGAGTTCAGTGAGCAAAATGCTTCACCAACACCTCGCCGAGACTATCCCTAGAATCTACTAAAATCATGTTCGAGAAGTGTTACAAAAGGGAAAACAAGAAAAGAGGCTAAAGATACAACAATATCACACTCTAAGCACTCTGTTTTTGAACCTTGAAGCCTTTTGTAAACTCTGAGTAACAAAGACTACTCTTTTGCACTCTCTTTCCACTTCTCTGATTTTCTTTGTTGTGTCTCGTAACCGGCTTAGTGTGTAGTGCATCCCTTACATATAAAGCTTCAAATTGACCTAATGTCTTCTCACAATCTTCTATTTTATCTCATAGTACACATTATTTTTTGCTTATACAGCCTTGAAAACATGCCCATGCACTATGAGCCGTTTGCAGGGAAAGCATTTGTCCTCTGATCCACTTTTTCTTGTTTGGACAAAAGAGGAAACATGAAGCTTTTTATAACCATTGTCAAACTTGTACATAAGTGGAAACTCAACCTTATCCACTTATGATCAAGCTATAATCTTCATTTACTAAACTTCAACAAAAATCCACCTAGTAATGACAGATTCAGATCAATACACACACCAACAACCAAATGCTTCAGGCCTTCACCTTTTCAGAAAACTTCAACTTCTAGTACCTGGATTCCAGTCTCAGATCCTGAGTATGCTTAGTCAGCCCTGACTCTTAGTAAGTACAAAGTTGGAAGGAACTTACTAATTGGCAAGATTTTGGTAAAGATATCAGTTGGATTCTTCAACGTAGATATCTTTATTACTTCTACATCAACATATACAATTACATCTCGGATGTAGTGATACTTGACCTGAATGTGCTTAGTTCTTACATGGTGAACATTGTTTTTGGATAAAGTTATGGCACTTTGAGAGTCACAGAAGATCTCTACACACCTCTGCTCATAGCCAAATTCCTTAAACGGATCCTTAAGCCATACAACATCTTTCACAGCACCATTCAAAGACATATACTCTGCCTATGTTGTAGAGAGTGCAACCACTCTCTTCAAGCTTGATCTCCAGCTGATTGTGTTTCCACCGAGAGTAAACACCATGCCAGTTAGTGATGTCCTTTTATCAGGATTTGCAGCATAGTCAGAGTCACAATATCCTTTTATCACAAAGTCTAGACCTTTACAGTAGCAGAGCTTAATCTTGAGTGATCCCTTAATGTATCTGAGCAACCATTTAACTCCAAGCGAGTGTTCTTTAATGTCGTTCTCATATATTTGCTTACAATGCTAATGGCATACGCCAAATCAGGTCTTGTTCCATTTATTGAGTACATGATACTCCCAACAGCATTTGAGTAAGGGATATTCTTCATATAGGCTTCATCTCTTATCAATTTTTCTTCAATAGCTACTGCAAATTTCAAATGAGCTTCTAAGGGAGTTTGTAACTGTTTTGAATCTTCCATCTTATATAGCTTAAGAACCTTTTTGATATAGCCTTTCTGAGACAATTTCAATGTTCCTTTTCCTCTGTCTCTGTTGATCTCCATGCCAAGAATCTTTTGTGCATGACCAAGATCCTTCATTTCAAATTTCATATTGAATTGTTGCTTTTAAGAGGTAATCTTAGCCTTGTCTTTTGCAGCTACCAACATGTCATCAACATAGATGAGCAGAAACATCATGGAACCATATTTCATTGCCTTGATATTGGCACAATTATCCCTTTGGCTTCTTGATAAACAAGAAATTGCTAACTTTTAAATAAGTAAATATTTAAGTCTAATCATGTCAACATAGCACTTAAGATTCAATCTAGTTCAGGTAATATTTAACACACTAATCCTATTAGAATCATGTCTAGTATAAGCTATTAGGAATGATTGGTTTTAGACGTTCAAACATGCATAAATAAATAAAAAGTCAATAAAAGTCAACAACATAAAAATCAACAGTAATTAGAAAAAGTCAACAGGAAATTAAACTCGAATTCAAAGGTAAAATGGCTAAGAGAATGGTATGGGAAATTGATTTGCAAGATTAAGTGATTTCTTATGATGTTCAATGCTAACTATTCAGCTAATTCTTGGTATAAGATTCCCCTAAATAGACTAATCAATTCTCATGGCACTAATCCTTTTCCTAATCATGTATGAGAATCTCTTGGATAATTACACAATTATAAAACAC
This sequence comes from Iberis pinnata, assembly GCA_900406425.1. NCBI lineage: Eukaryota > Viridiplantae > Streptophyta > Magnoliopsida > Brassicales > Brassicaceae > Iberis > Iberis pinnata. The sequence goes on from OVBE01003550.1 coordinate 21,245, forward strand.
TAAGTCTTAATCCATGCTAAACCACTAAACTAACTAACACAATTCTCTTGGTTAGGCCTCATTTAGCATGTAGAGATTGGTTCTGGCATTTCATCGAACACCTTTTCGGCCACAATTCAACTTATGATCTAGATTCAATTGATCATGTTAAATCTAGCATTAAGACCATCAACTACATGAAGATTAATGAAAACTAAATCCTAAACATCATAATCCATCACTTAATCTACCTAGTTATCCAACCATTTACTTATTAAAGAACTACTCACTAATCATTGAGAAAACACAAAATTCAAGACTAGAAATGTGTTGAATCATGATTAGAAGTAGATTTGAGAACAAGAGAAACAATCCAAGCAACAAATCAAACTCAAATTAGCATAAGATTTAAAGGTTCTACAAATTGTTCTTAAGAAAAGCAAGGATAAATCTTTCAAATTTGGTTTTAGAGCTTAAATAGTATCTTAAAAGTGGCATTGGGTTAACCCAAATGAAAATGGGTTTAAACCAAAAGAGGAAAGTCAAAGAGTTGATTTTTATGTCTGATACCAGTTTGGCCAAACTGGTATTCAATTTTGTCGTGTGTACCGGTTTGGCCAATCCGGTACACCTTCCTGATGTATTGTGGTTTTAACCAAATTAGGCTTTGATTAAGTTCTCATATTAGTTAGTTTCACTTGCATTTAGACTAGTTTAGGTTGCATTTTGCATTCTATTACATATTTCAGGTACTTAAGGTGTACGAAGCTTAATTGGAGTCAAACCGATGAGAAAAGAGTCAAAAATAAACAAATAAGGAGCTTAGGAAAAAGTACCGACCATGTTGTATCGGTTGCTTTAGCCGATGCAACCCATGAAGAATCAGTACCGGGCATATCAACCGATACACCTGGCCCGATATGCTGATATCGGCCACTGTGTACCGGTTGTGTCCGGCCGATACCGATTGTGAAGAAAGCATATCGGCCATATGTGGCCGGTACACATGGCCCGATACACACCTATCGGCCAGTGTGTACCGGTTATGTCCGATCGATACAAAACGTGAAGAATTCATACCGGCCAAGTGTGCCGGCCGATACCGACCTCAAAAAGACAAAATAAACTATTTAAGGCTTTTCTATACATAATTCTATTCTTGGAATTTGTGTTTTCCTCATGAATAGTGAGTAGTTCTAAATAAGCAAATGGGCTAGGTAGATTAGGGTGATTAGATGGTGGAATAAGATGTTTAGGTTTTATAATCCTTAAATGCTCTTTCACTTTATGTTCTTAATGCTATAGTGGAATTGATCACTCAAGTTTAGACCTTAGGATGAATTGCGCCGTAAGGTGATCGATAAAATTCCTGAGCCATAAATTGAATGCTAAATGAGACCTAGCCAAGAAATTGTGTTAGTTAGTTTAGTGGTTCGTCATAGATTAGAACTTAATGTTTCTTAGTTTTGTTGATTAGTCAAGAGATTGTATTGATCACATGATTAGGAAAAGGATTAGTGCCACGAGAATGGATTAGTCTATAAATGGGAATCTTAGACCAAGGATTAGCTGTTAATGTTAGCATTGAGCATCTTAGGGAACCGTTTGATCACCCGAGTCGTTTACCTTAGCCCGTTTGTTTAGCTTTTTATCATTGCATTCTTCGGTTTCACTTTATTATCATTTTTAGCTTAATCATTTATCGTTTTTCAATACTTGCACGTTTTAAATCGATAAACACAACCAACTTTGAATTACTTAGACTGAACGTAATTCTAATAGAACTAGTGAGCTAACTGCATCCCGAATTGGATTTGACACCTAAGTACTACATAGACATTCAAGTAATCTAAGATTACTTGCTAGATAGGAATCCATAAAATGTTTATCAAATTGGTGGTGTTGCCATTTCTGAATTTCGATTGACAATTAGTTCTTTGAATTTGTTTGGGACTAAGCCCAATTTTCTTTACATTACTAACTTCTCTACTTTTCTTGTTTGTGCATCTTCAGGTGTATGCACCTGAGAAGTAGAGGAACCACTGATCTTATCCCGATAGTCGAGGATATTCAAGCGCTTGAGCGTCATAACGCAAGAGAACGTCGTAATCAAGAACGTCCACCCTATATTTGACTCTTGGATTTAGAGATGGATAACCAGATTAACAATGGTGGTGCACGAACCATAGGAGAGAATGATGCCCCTAACACTCATACTCAGCGTACAGGGATTAAACCACCGGCGATTGCCAACAATAATTTCGAAATCAAGTCCAGTCTCATCACAATGGTTCAGAACTCAAAGTTCAACGATCTACCAATGGAAGACCATTTGGACCATTTGGACAATTTTGACATGTTGTGCAGCACTGTCAAGATAAATGGAGTGACAGAAGATACCTTCAAGCTCAGATTGTTTCCCTTCACCTTGGGAGAAAGAGCTCATTCATGGGAAAAGGACGTTCCAACTGCTTCAGTGGAAACTTGGGACGCTTGTAAAAAGGCGTTTCTAACCAAGTTTTTCTCCACCTCAAGAACTGCAAGAATCCGAAATAAGATATGCGGGTTTGTGCAAAGAGGAACTGAATCCCTTGGTGAAGCCTGGGAATGCTTCAGGGGCTACACACTTCAATGCCCACATCTGGTGAGAGCCTCCTCAGTACTTTCTACCGGGGTATTGCCCCTAAATTCAGGATGATGCTGGATACTACAAGACAGGGAAATTTCTTTAGCCAAACTGAATATGATGGTTTGCAACTTGTTGATAATCATGCTTAAAGTCACAGTGCTTATGGAGATGACTATGATCGTTATAATAGGGATGTTGGTGGTGATAGTGGCTTCAAGAAGGATTTGAAGTCTCTAGAGGACAAGCTAGGAAAATTCCTCATTTCTCAACAAGGAGCAGTCAACTTTGTGAGTGATGTCCAAGAAGGATACCAACCCCCACAAGACCCTATTCAAGTGGAGCTCAACTATGTTGGTAACCAAGGCTACAACCAAGGTTACAACAACTATCACCAGAACCCGAATCTATCTTACCCCAACACCAATGTTGCCAATCCTCAGGACCAGGTGTATCCTCCACACCAGCAACAACAAACCAGCTTCCAACCCATACCTCAGTTTAACAAACAAAGTGGTTTCCAACAGAAGCAACAATACTTCAAAAAACCACAAGGTTTCTCTAACCCTCATGTTCCTCAACAAAAATCTCAAGGTAGCTCATCTTCTTCCACTGCTCAGGAGCAAACCAATCAATTATTGAGACAACTCTTAGAAGGACAAGGGAAGAGTGCAATCGAGTTTGGTGTGTTCAAGAAGGACATGCATGCTAAAACTAATGATCTTTACGCGAAGATTGAGATCATGGCATCTCATTTAAAAGTTCTCGACATCCAAGTCGCTTAAATCGCTTCTTCTTCAAAGCGACCGGTGGGACAACTTCCAGGTAGTTCACAATCAATCCAAAAGGAGTATGTCAATGCTATCACCCTCAAGTATCATGATGTGGCATCTGCTCATATTCTCAATGAGGACAATGAGAAGCAAGTTGGGGGGAAGATCATTTCGATAGATGATGAACAAGAATTGTGTGACGAGGTTGTGGTTAAGAAACCATCACAAGAGATATTGGTTAACTCAAAGGAAAAAGGGAAAGAGACTAGTGAAGATTCCCCACCAAAAGCACTGATTTTTAAGCCATCTCCTTATGAGCCAAAACTACCATTTCCAGGAAGGTTCAAGAAGGAGTTGATTGCCAAATATATAGCTCAATTTGAAGAAAAAATGAAAAAGGTGGAAAAAGAAATACCGAACATTGAAGAATTCTTGGCGAACCCTCAAAACAGCAAGTTCTTGAAGGATGCAATTAAGAAGAAGATGAAGACTTTGGAAGAAATGGTGAAGCTTACACATGACCTTGATGAAAAGAATGAAAACACAAGAGAGGTAACTCCTATAAATCTTGAAGATCCGGGAAGCTTCACTCTTCCTTGTACTTTTGGACCTTTTAAGTTTGAGAAGAGCTTATGTGACCTTGGAGCAAGTGTGAGTCTCATGCCACATTCTGTAGCAAAGAAGCTTGGTCATACATCTTTCAAACCTTGTGGAATCTCCTTAATGCTTGCGGATAGGTCCGTCAAAACTCTAGTTGGATTTCTGGAAGACATTCCGGTAAAGATAGGAGACGCAAAGGTGTTCACGGATTTTGTTGTAATGGATATAGAAGAAGAACTCAAAGACCTTCTCATTCTGGGGAGGCCTTTCCTAGCCACTTTTGGAACAAAGATTGATGTGAGGAAAGGACGGGTTGAGCTTCATCTTGGAGAAAACTGTATTCAGAGATATGACATCAAGGCGACAAAGAAGAAACCTACCACTGGCGGACGAGGCTATTAGGAAACAACAAAAGATGCTCTTTCAATTGAGTGTCTAGAAGAGGCTAGCAATGGTAAGACTAGCTTAAAAGGTGAAGAGAATGGCTATATAGCTCTAAATGGGTTAACATGGGAGCTAGTTGATAAAGGAGATCCTACCATCCTTTCTGAACCAACACAAGCTTGAGCAAAAGCAAAGTCAAGCTTAGAGACTTTAAACAAGCCCACTTGAGAGGGAATCTCATCTTATCCTTTTTCACTACAAGAAAAAGTAATATTGATAGCACTCCACGATAGCGCGAATTACTGGAGTGCTATCGTAGACATCGCGAGGGTTGGCAATATTTTTAATAGCGGATAATAAGTGCTATTTTGAGATTTAATGAAGCGGTACCTGATCCCGCGTAAACTTACTTATTTTTTTGACGTTTACCTTTTAATTTCTTTTTACTTAGCGTAATTTCTACTAAAAAGAAGATTGCCTTTACTACTTTATTCTATAACGCTTAAATAGTGTCATCTAATCTTCTGCAATTTTTTTTATTTTCTTCGAAACCCGTAATCAATGAACTTTCTTCACCTTCGGCGTAGCTGGAATTGGAATTCGATGGAGCTGTAGTCGCGATTTCGACAGAGATACAAAAGATACTTGCGGAAGTGGAAAGTTAATCGATCAAATCGTATTATTGAGAATCAGAGGTCAAAAAAATGTTGGAGCAGGCATTGGTCCATCTTCACATGTATGAACAAATTAAACTTAGTTGGTGTTTCATTTGTAGTATAACACATTTTTCCTTTTTGCCAATATAGAGCTGATCATGCCTACTAGAGAGGTGCTTGGAAGTTTGTCAATTGTGTTTCTGCATCGTCTGGTGACATAGATG
>OVBE01003551.1:0-26483 GCA_900406425.1 Iberis pinnata
CTGTGGCATTTTCGCAATTAATGGACAACTTTTTTCTCTCTCCTCGAATTATTTTTTGTTCTCTTCTTTTTTGTTTATTCATGACCGAGAGGTAGAATGGGGTTAAAAAAAAATAGGGATATCTCCAGTAATTCGGGATAATCTCGGGTTACGTATGCAAATAATTGTAAATTATAGGTCAAGTTAGTACTTTTGNTTTTACGAATCACACTTGTTTTTTTAGGCAAAAAAGTACAATTTTATCTTCTCGTGCTTAAATCTAAGAATCCATTTTATTAGGAAGTCATCCACACCCCCAACTTAAATTCCGACAAATCAATTATCTTGAGCAAGTCTTTATTATTGAAAATGAAAACCAGATGGGATTACAACGACATAATAAACTAAATCAGCAAATTTTGATTCATGTAGCTCAAAATTTTAGCTCAAAATTTTAGGTGATCAAACCCAAAACAACGGGAGCATAAGGTAAAAATACACATAAAACAATTGTTGTATGATCGAGGGGAAGGAACTGAACCAGGTAAAGTAGAACAACCATTACCAAACACTTGTCTTTGACCAACTTGAGTTGACATAGCTACATGACCCTGTTTCTCAAATCCAGTTTTGTTCGAATCATTACCAGAATCTGCTCCACACTGATCATTACTCTTTCCCCAAATTGTAGGCCGTCCAATGATCTCAGATCTTGTTGTAATAACCTCAAGTTCCAAAACAATGACAACACTGAAATAAAAATATTAAAAAAACATTAATCATAGATTCAAATAAGCGTATAGACATGGTCGGTACTATAATTTAAACGCTGAAATCTAAAATGAAAAAGATGGACCGATTTTTAAACTAAATTTTTTTAAAATAAATCGGTTCATAAACTAAAATTTGAAAAACAAAAATAAACCACAAGCTCGTGTTTGGTATGTTTGACCTCAAGACCGACACTGCATATAGACTCTAGGGCTGGACATATAAACCGAAACCCGAAATCCGAACCGAAATCGAACCGAAAAAACCGAAACCGAAAATTTCTTCTAAATAATCCGAAAAGTTGTACGGATAATTTGAAATTTTTACGGATATTTTGGAGTTTCGATTCCATTTCGGATCCAAATAAAAATGAAAAAACCGACCCGAACCCGAATGGATCCGAACCGAATCTGAATCGAATTTTTAAATAACCCGAATGGTTACTATATGGTCCCTAACCGAATTATCCGAAATCCGAATTATCCAAACCGAACCCGAACCAAAAACCGAATGCCCACCCCTAATAGACTCTATCAAACAAGTCTCTATCAAATTCCACATATTCAAAGATTTGAAAGTTTATTCACTAACAAAACTAACACACAAACTAAACAATCAAAGACAAGTTTTTGAAAAATTTACCTTCGTTTTTGGATCTCAGTACACATGAAACGAATGAGACGAACAATAGAACCAACTTGAAGAATCCTTTCATTAACAAGTTCATTTTGAGAAGTATGAAGCATTGCTAGATGCAAATGAGTCCCATCTGATAACCACATCATAAATCTCTCCTTCATTGATTCTTTATGAGAATTAACCAGTTTCAATTCAATCACTTGTAGCATTGGCATCATTTGTTGCTCGTTCGTCACTTCTTTACTTATTAGCTTCTGAACTGCTCCTGCTGATAAAGTTGATTCCATTGCAACAAAATAAAAAACTCCTAAAGGTTTCGATTGACCAAAATTGAGATTTCAAACGTTACGAATCAATTGGTTTTTTGATTAGACCTAGAGTGTGAAAGGTTATGACTTTATAAGTCCTTATTGAGAGGGAAACTGAAAGGTTTTTTAGTAACGTGCGATTGTGAATTAATGGAGCCATGATTTCAGTGTAATTACGGATATGCCCTTCTGAAAATTCCTTTGGAAGCTTCATTATGTTTTTTTTTTGCAGACAGGAATGTTTTTGATCCGAGTAGGCATATATTCAGGCCCATATGTGTATGATTTAGGCCCAATAAATCCAGCTAGTCTGAAGAAAAATAAACCCAGTTGATCTATCAATATTAAGCCAACAGCGTCCTAATTAGCAGAAATTTGTACAAATACATCAACATCAACATCAAAAATACAAACAGACCATTTTTCTTGTAATAAATGAGTATTTTTTCCTGAAATAAAATGGCACTTATCTTGAAATACTGAGGATTTTGTTAAAATTTTTACAAATCTATATCTTTAGTATAATAAATTATAAAACTTTTGTAGAAATAATATTCATTAGAGGTTCTAACCAATTATAATATATCTTGGTTAAATATTTTTTTTTGTTTTTTGTCACTTTAATATTTGAACCATAACGAACCGACAAATTAATTTATTAAAAAAATCACATATATATTGTATTCTTTTAATATAATAAAGAGAATTTAGATGTGAAAAAAAATTAGTAAAAACTTCCACGGGTTTGAAATCTACAAAATTAATCAACTAAGATAAATTTATTTTGGTAAACTTATGGTTCACTTGTATAAACAGAAATAAACCTTGATTTAAAGAGAAATTCGTTATTCACTTCAAACTTTATTTAAAAGCTAGATCCGAGTAACTCTTTTGTTTTTCAAATTAGTTTGATAAATGTGACTAATTTTGTAATACTAAATCAATAAAGAGCCACTTTTGTAACATGTATCACTTGGAGCTAGTGAAGCTTGCTTGTTTAGTTCTTGTTTACTTCAAATTTCTTTATCTAAATTGATTATAACAAAACATTACTTCAAAGAGTCAGTCATGTGATGTAATCTTAAGTGGTAAGGATTCTTCTACAAACTCATACTGATGTCCAAAACAAACAAAAGTTTTTGGTGAAATCTGATTTAAGCTTCTATGGTTTCTTACAACTCTTGTTAAGTAGACACTTAATTAACATTGTTTGGTTCTTCAGTTTCTTCTTCTTCTTGATCAGCTTCTGTATCATCAGTTTCCTGAAGATGATGAAGAGCAACTTTAGGCTTTTTCGCTACCGAAGACGCTTCTTCTTTCTCATTCTCATTTTCATCCTCAAAATCCTTCCTTTTCAAATCAATGTTACCTTCTTCAACATTACTCTTTTCTGGTTTCGCTTCTTCGGACTTTGTCTCATTGTTTAACTTACCTTTCTTCTCTTGTTCTTCACATTCTTCAAGGAAGTTCTGAGTTTCAGCGTTACCGGCAACATCTGCTGGATTCTTCCCGGCCTTTGTCGTGGCTCTAACATTAGCTCCTTTCTTAACCAAGTACTTGACAAGGTCAAGGTGAGAACCTTGAGCAGCGTAGTGAAGAGGTGTAAGTCCCTTACGAGTTATAGATTTCAAAGAAACACCAACGGATAATAAAGTTCTCACAACTTCTAAATGCCCCTTTTGGGAAGCAAAGTGAATTGCTCCCATATCATCAACTGCTGCTGCACCGACATCTGCTTTGTTCTTGCATAAGTAACTCACAACCTCGTTATGACCTGCCCATGCTGCTAAGTGTAGTCTATTGATTCAAAGAGATCATGATGTTAAAGAGAACAAAAACACTGCAAAGAACACAAAATGTTGATCGAATCTATCATTCACTTACAGATCAAATTGCTTACAACTAGGTCATTCTAATAGTAACCAAATCAAATGTGAAGTATCAAAGATCTAAAACGTAGACAAGAATGTTATATGACTATGTAAAACATCCAAAACAGAGTAAAATTAGTTCACAGCAAATCATGCTTGCTTATCTAGGCCCTTAGATTCCCTCCATAATGCATAGATAAAAGCTTCTAAAACAAAATTTCTTTATGTTCTTGATAATTTTGTCCTAAGTTACCACCAGAAAATCATAACAAAGAGTAAAAGAGCATAATCATTTGAGATGAACCCTAACTAAAGCTGTAGCAAAGAACAATCATCAAACACAAAAGACAAACCAAAAATTTGTGGTAAAGCTAAAATACATAACTCAAGAGAATTTAAATTTCATGATCAATCAGAAGAAAAACGAAATCAAAGACTAGTAATTTTGTGAGAACGAAAAAAAGGATACGGAGTGCGAGAATGCTTATCCCTAGAATTAACAGCCAGAGGATCGGAACTGATAATAGATTGAACAGCCGTTAAATCACCGGCTCTTGCTGCAGAGTGAAGATCCGCTGATTCTCCTCCTCTTCCACCGCCTACCATTACGTTCTCTTCGGCTTCTTCAGTGCTCTCTCTCTCTCTCTCTCTCTCTTTCTCTCTTTCTCTCTTTTCCGTTCGTACCAGTGAATATGGCGACTCGGGTAATATCCAAAAAGGCGGGTTTAACCAACTGGATAATAAGCTGAGCCCAAATTGAAAGCCCATTAGACACTGTCCCGGTTACATATTATCTCGGTTTCAATAACCGGTCGATGCTATTTATCACGGTTAACAATTTCTTACAGGTCATGAGAAATGATACAAGCTAAAACGAAGCGTGTAGTGATCTTTGACCGTTATATGGTCCATACTAATTGGAGATATTACATTATGGCTGTTTCTTGTTACTTTATAGTTTATACCATAGTGAGCCAAATAGGTCTATCCAATAATTCAATTCTTAAGCCTTATTTGTTTCTTTATCTAAATACAATATATGAATACAAATACTGAGATGTTATTTGTTTTGCCAATTTAAAATCAATATATGGATACAATATCTGGAAGCTAATATCTGGATTTTTAGATATTTTAAAAACTAGAGTTTAAATTTTAGTATCTCAATTTTCAAAAATCTAGATCTATGTTTTTTTTGTCGCCGCGGGTCACCAAAAAGTTGTTTATGCCAGAGCTTCTCTAATCGCCGGAGCTTCTCCCCACCGGAGCTTCTCTCGCCGTCGGAACTTCTCTTGCCGTTGGAGCTTCTCTCTCGCCACCCGAGTTTTTCTCTCACCATCATAACTTTTAACGGTAAGATAAATATTCTTTTATGATTTTTCTTTTGTGTTAAGTTTTACTCTGTTAATTTCTAGACTTTAGGCAAAGATAATTGTTACAAGCTTGAGATATATATTATTATTGGGAATTGATTATGGAATCTTATGATTCTTAGATGATGTAAGCCTAATCTCACTATCCTTAGTGTTAGGATTCAATTTTTAGTGGATAGTAAACGAGTTTGGGATGATTTATTGTGATTGTGAATGGATTATGGAACTTTACGGCTTTTAGAAGATGTATGTTGATGGGGTATCCTGAATAGGGTTTATATAGTGATGCATAAAGGTTATGAACCTAATTTGAAGATATATCAGACAATGATTCATTATTTGTGTAAAGAATGAAAATTTGATTTAGCTTATACAATGTGAGTTTTGACTTGATTACATGAAGGTTTTGATTCATTATCAAAAGAAAAGTGAATAAGACATTTTTTTCACGTGATGAGAAACTTTGGTTTTGGGTGAACAATATCATAGAAATAGAAATGGCAACCATTAAGCCATATGTTTTTCTAATTATATTTTATAATACAACAGATTAAGCCTTATGCAATACACGAGTTTAAATACTTAGATTATAGAATTCATAATCCGTATAATTATGATCTATCTAATTAAATTTGATATTGAATTTTTTATTAGTTATTTATGAAATATACAAATATATGGAAATTAACATATTTCATGATTAGTTGTCCTCGTCTAATATATTTTACCTATTTCACTGTATACTCTTTTGATATCGTTTTTTTTTTCTATCTTGTAAAATTAAGCTGAATTTCGTAATAGTATTTGATACATGTCACTATTTAAATTAATTATGACATTTATTATAATTATAATCGGGTGAATTATAATTAGCAAATGTTTCTATTTATATAATTGATAGAGATAGAATTTAATCATAAAACTAATATTGCAGAGAACATCAATGTAGTACAGTAAAGGGTTGAATCCATATAGACCCAGAAAGCACACAATTCAGTTTAATCTCAAATTAAGATAAGGTAGAATAATCAAGTTGTTTGTAACGTATCAGAACCATAAAATAAAAGCGGTTGTAAATGATAATATAAAAACGCCAAACATTAGGGAAAAACATAGGTAATCAAGATTTTCATTGAAAATAGTTTTCAACATGAAAGACACAAATAGAATAATATCCTCTCAGAGTATATAACCCTATGCTCAAATTATCAGAAACAAACTCTCGCCGGATCTAACTAATTCAATCATACATTAATGTCTAGATTCAATTGTTCATAAGCACTAAAGACAATACTATCGCAAGCAGAAACACTTATTCATCTAGATTAGGTGAGGTTTGTAAATCAGATCTTTTTTTATTTATCAACCTATTATCATGAACAAGGTGATCAAGCTAATTCAGGCATTAAGAACAAATTTAGATTAAGAACCTAACAAATTCAATCATATATGATTAACCCTAACATTCAAATTTGGTTTTCCTATGAAACCCTAAAACCTAACTAGTGAACTACTCAGACATTGCAAAGGATAAACAATACAAAATCAAAGAAGAACACATCATAAAATAGAATATATATATTAAAAAGGGATTCATAATCTCTTCTCCAAATACAAGGTTAAAGAATTCTTCTCCCTCAGCAAAAGCTCTAAAGTTGCAAATTCTAAAAAGTGTGTAACAAAACCTAAGCCATAAGGCTTTTATAGTCTAAAAAGTAAATATTTAGAAATATGAAAATTAGATAAACTTGAGGATTTGCATGCAAAATTTGAAAACTTTCTTGTTCTTCTCGGACTGAGTGCTCGATCGATCTCCCTAGTGCTCGATCGGGCACTCTAAAATTATGCTCGATCGATCTTTTGTTCTAGATTTTTCCAGGGGAAAATGCCCGATCGTGCACCAGTGTTGCCCGATCGTGCACTCCATTAAACGCTTCGCTCGATCAATCTCACGGATTGCTCTGAAATGCTCTGAAAATGCTCTGAAATGCATCTTTTGCTCCAAAACGATCCAAACACCTAGAATCCTGAAAATATACCAAATATGCAAGGAAAAAACTCGGGATAATGCAGAATAGCAGACATAAATACCCACTATTATGCATTAAAACCGAGTAATATCAATAATAAGTTACTTAACATGAGTTTTTTTAATCAATTATCTTTTTTGGTTTCTTTTTTTACGATACCGAAATATGCATTATACTTTGCTTTTGCATAAAATATAACTATTTGTATTCTAGTAATATCTAACTATAAGTTTATAAGTGCTACTATTTTATAAAACTCAACCAAGCAATGAACTTTGTTTCCCTTTTCTAGTATACTTCTCTAATTCGTAGGTGATGACCAAGCAAAAAGAAACATTTTAAGTTTTGTGACAAAAATTCGCATAAATTTATATTTAAATTCGGTCACAATTCAAAACATTGCTTTTCTATTAGTGATTCTAGATTCATCTCATGCTAAATGCCTCATAAACTTGTCTATCAACCAAATTAGTTGAGTTTGAAGAAGCAGAAAACCTGAGCAGACCCCAAGATGTTGCACATGCAGATCAATTGAAGAAGCATGAAACCTTAACAAGATTTTAGGACGTTGCACAAACATAACAAGTGGAGATGCTGGAAAACTTGAGACATTCACAGGACGTTATACAAACATATCAAGTGGAAATGCAGGACACCTGAGCATAAGCACATGATTGGAAACCTGGGCAGACTCTCAGAACGTGATATAGAGTGATATATCAAGTGGAAATGCAGAAAAGTTGTGCATATGCTCAGGAAGTGACACAGACATATTGAGTGGAAACTCAAGATGGCGTAAAAGTGCAAAAGAAATAAAAGATCTAGAATATTAAAGAAATAAAATACTTGAAAATAATGGAATTTGTCTTTTGGAGAAAATGGAAGCTGAGAGAAGCAGCAGAGAAGGAAACAATAGTTTTGGGAATAACAAAGAAAAGGAAACGCAAGTTCTCAAGAAAAAAGAAAAGGGGATTGCTAGGTTTTGGGTGTATATATAAGGAGCTAAAAGTGTGAAAGAAGAATTAACACTTTTATCCGTTCTTAATTGGATTAAGGTTTTTCTAAAAGTTGTTCAAGAGAGTCCATGAGAGATTTGTGAGAACAAACAAGGGATAAAGGGGTTGCGTCTTGGTATTTTCTAGGACGTGTTTAAAAGGATTAAAATGTGTGTAATAGAGATTAACATTTTTAGTCACTTTTGCTGGGATTTGGATTTAGGGTTTATGTTCTAGAGAGGTTGTGAGTCGTCTGTGGAGTGAACAGAGGGATAAAGAGTAAATATCAAAATCGTGTAAGTGTATCAGAAGAATAACTTACATTACAAGTGTATAAAGAAATAGTGTTGAGTTTTAGGATCGATTAAACTTGTTGTTTATATTGAGACTTATGTTGATTTGTGGTGTTCTTGAACCTAATCAAAAGAAAACTCAAAGGAAATTGTTGACCCATAGTTCGATTACTCTACATCTTTGGGAAGAGAACAAAAATCTCATGTTTGCACTATAAGATCATATTCAGATCCCTTATACAATTGAATGGATGGATCTCCTCTTACCTTGTAGGATCAAGATCACAAGGGATATAGAAGATACAAAACTCACATAATTGAACGAAGGCACCTGATTCTTCCCGGTGCAAGTTCTTGACCACCTGAACCTCCTTCGATCTCTCTGAGTCTTGCTCTGAATCTATCTTGGCTCTGTTCTTCTCCGATTGTGCGATTCTCCTCTCTGAATCCTCTTAAGTCTGTTAGCTCTTATAACAACAATATTAATTGAACCTCTAACTTGGGCCTCGAACTCAAAAATAACCCAAATGAGAACATATAATGAGATGGGCTCTAAAGCTCATCTGTCTTAGACAACTTAGATCCACAAACAACTTGTAAAATTTTTTAGAATTAAATAACAAAATTTTGTTATTTGTAAAAAGTGTATGGTGTTCTTCAAACTTTAGAGTTTATCTAGATTATCCATGCTATCAAATAAATTATATTTTGAAATTTGCATACCACAAAAACTAAAAAAGAATTGAAAATATAACATGTCAATTATTAATTGATCACCCCAATGTGATGCAATTCATGAGACAAAAAGATTAGGTAGTAAGACGTAAGATAAAGGGATGAGACTGCCAGCTTTATAAAAGAGGACCAAATTAGGTCCAATTTTCATGGGAAGGTTCCTCCATATCAATATTTATCTTTAAAGTTTAAACCATCAAATATTATGTCTTGCCACTTTTTTATAGAATAAATAATAGAGCAAGTTGCATATAATTGATTGAAGTTATATGCGTTCTGCGTAGTATGGTGATATCATATGATTGATCCATGCTTAAACTTATATTTAAAATTATATTTGTTGGAAACATCTTGCTTCCTATGATTTTCAATTAATGAATATAATATTATTTTGAGTGGGCAATATGATATTTTCATCTCATTTTCTAGTTATTCAAACAACTTTTAATCGGAGAATTTATTATGGTTAAATGTTTAAGAGATTAGAGTTCGTATTAATGTAATTAGTGGGTCTTATCGATTCAATTGTGGTTAAATTAAGAAGAATTCTAAAAAATACCACAAAAAAACTAAGTTTAATCTAAAAATACCACTTACTCTCAAAAGTTTCAAAAATACTACATTTTTTCCAAAAATATCACAAAAATGTTTTTGTTTCAAAAATACCACTAAAACTAAAATAACTTTAAAACTTCAAATTTAAACCCTAAAATCTCAGAACCGAACTTTACCCCTTCAAAATTAAACCATAAACTTTATTTAGTGAACCCAAACCCAAAATTTTAAATTCTAAACCCTTAAAATTCTTTTTTTTTTGTTTATGGTATTTTTGGAACATTTAGGATTATGTGATTTTTTTGAAACTTTTGAGAGTGTAGTATTTTCAAAATTTGAACTTTTTTTGATGGTATCTCAAGGAATTCTTCTTAAATTAATATAATTATATTTGTGTGCTAATGTAACATTTTCATTAATTATATATAAGAGTCTTGCACATATTATTCTATATGCAAATTTGATCTTTTGAATTTCTTAAACTCAAATAGTCTAATACACATGTTATTTATATGTGAAAATCTTTCTATATTTTTATTTATCTAATCAAAGTATCAAACTATAAAATTATTAATTGATTTGACTTAGATTTTACGTAATTTTGTAGTTTGTTTTAAACAAGAGGAGTTTGGATCGTTTTGCTAGTTCAAAATACAAAATAAAATACAAACAAGAAATACAAAATAAAACATGCAGGGGGTGTATTGAATATGGAGTTTGTAAGGGTTTGTGTTAAACCGACAAATTTAGTGTTATTCAAAAAAAAATTTAAAGCGTCTTACAAAATTCATTGTTATTGGATTAGTGTTTTGAAAAATTACCTTCAAATCTATTATTATTAAAAATATTTTAAGTAGTAGATTTTGAGTGATTTTGTGGATTTTCTTAATTAAAAATACAAAACTCCAAATCTCATAGTTTTAGGTGATATTGTAGAGAATTTTTGAAAACAAATTATATGGATTCTCTTAATTCTCCTAAAATAATATAAAAACTCACTTAAACTCAAATCACTTCAAATCTTTTAAAATGTTTGTTTGAATACATCCTGTAGTCAATTTGTTTTTAACCAACAAAATAAAAGCCACAATATATTAGTTAATATAATAATCTATTTAAAACTCAAAAGCAAATTTATTAGCTAAATCAGTTTGTAATCAAAATATTTTTGTTTTTCTGATATTTTTTTACCATATTAATTTATAAATTTACTAAATATCTTTGCATATTTTATATAAAAAAATACTACAACGAGTATGTGAACAGTGTTGAGTTTTCACATATGAAAGATTTTAACATAAAAATCTAAAAATGACAAATAGTCAAATCATCATCGTCATATGCATACGTATAATACTTCTAATTATGGTCGTCTTTATATAGTTTTAAATTATCCAATAGAAAGTTAAAGAAGATAAAACAATTAAAAAGAAATATAAATGGATAATGGAGTTTCGAATACATAGTATGAGTATCCAATTATATTCCATATAGATACGGCGGCCTACGTTTCCACAATAATAGTGATGTATATAACATTAACATTGAAACAAAATATAAAAAAGTATTCACTTTTTTGTGGAAAAAATAACAAATAATTTTGTCAACATGTAATCGTCATGTGGGGTACATCAACAATAATCACTCCTCCCAAGTTGATACTTCAATTAAATTAAGGGAAATTTTGTGAAATAGATATTTTTATTTGTAAGATATTTTCACTAAATAAGTTAGAGAATTTAGAATAATATATCATTATCTTTTTGATTAATATCAAAATTAATATTTTCTATAATTTTTAAATAATTAATATTAATTAAAAAATTATAATATTACTCCCTCCTTCCAAAATATAGGATATTTTGGTTAAAAGCATGCATATTAAAAATTATGTTTTTTTATTTAAAATATTTTATATATTATACATTAAAACACTTGACCAATCAATAAAAAATTGATATTTTATTATTAGATGTGGACTATTTAATAGCTTTAAAATCTGCATAAAAATACGAAAACATCTTATATTTTGGAACATAAATAATTCTCTAAAACATCCTATATTTTGGAATGAATGGAGTAATTATCAGTAACATTACTGTGATTTAAATTTAACCACCGTACCATTTGTGGTTTACCATGCATCGTTCACATTTTATTTTACCAATCATGGTTCACCGCACACTGTCCACGGTTCATCACTCACAACTCCACATTTACTATTCGCCACATATCATTCACCATTCACCACTCACCATTCACTGTTTATCATGCACCATATATTAAATTACTCAATAATCATTTATGGGTGTGGCGTAAAATTTTAATCTCTAGGGCCCGTTACCGAGAGATGAGAGATGTTAGAGCCGAGAGAGAGAGATTTTGCTCCCAGGCCCCACTCCCAAGATTTGGTTTCTAAATTTTTACCTCTCTCTTACCTAAGCTAGTTTAGCCATGTTTTATTCACTAATATAACCCCGATAGAGCTTTAATGATCCGACTACATACTATATTTTTGAATCCTACTTTTCTTAATTAGAAGCTCTAACCGTTGATTGAAAATATCGCCATATTCTCACCAGTTAGCTTCTTTAGTCTCTCTTTCACAAAGCTTCAACTAGAGTATTTATGTTGATGTGTTTAGCTCTGGCCAAAGATATAAATATAACGAGAACGCCTACCTCTAGTCTCATATCTTCGTCTCTCGTCATTTATTACGAAACTTTCATTGGTATGTGCATGATCTGAGACCAGACCATCTAGAAGCCTTTTTGCATAAAAGTGTCAACACTGATATTTACTTCTCTCATGGAGAGAAAGAAATCTTTAAAGTGCTTAGTACTATCTCTTACATTCTTTTGAGTGAACTTGTTTTTAATTTTTTAAATAGAATATCTTACCCACCATCTCACTAAAGGCAAGACGTTTCTCTTACTCTGATAAAGGAAAGAGTATTGCTACTGGACATGAACCATCTAAGGCTGGAACAATCAGAGCCCAGAGGAGGATAATACCGAACTAGTTAACAAGCATGCTCCCATTCTCATGGAAAGAATCACAAACTCAAAGGCTCAAAGGATATGGAACCTTATTACATATTTGGTTGATTTCTAGAAAACATATTCCAAACTAGTGTGGGATGACCTTGGAAATGGTATTTTTCTATTCAAGTTTGGCAATTCGTGCTTGATAATAGACCTTTTTCACTTTGGTAGATGTATGCTCATCCTCCAGAAATGGGAACCCAAAAAATCTCCATCTTTCCCCTCTATAATTCCTTTTTGGATTAAAGTACATGGACTTTCTATTTAGCTCTGGAGTGAGAGCCTCCTTCGCAAGATTGGAGATGATTTTGGATGGGTATAAGAAAATCACAGACACTACGGCCAAAATGAAAGTTCATGTGAACGCTCTTCTCCCCCTTGTAATGATCTCGGTAGTGGAGTTTACATCAGGAGAGGAATTGAAAGTTAATCTAGTTTATGAAAAACTAGATATATTGTTCTAATTGTTTCAGATTCGACCATGGAGAGTCCTCATGCCCTTTCAAAGAGTCCCCTATTCAGAACTCACCAAACTCTCCTCTGGAGTCCATCATTCATACTACAAGCATGGAGACTCTTATGGACGATCGTCCAGTCATATCTCTCACTCTCGAGACCAAATAAAATCTCTCCAACATAACTCATCTGCAAATGCAGGCTTTCTAAGAAAAGATTTTCCTTGACCCGAAGCTGATTTCAAGAACCAGAACATAGCTCTATCACAAAAATATAATAGGACCCAGTCTAGGCTATCAAATTCACGTGAATATGATTACAGACATATGAGCACAAATAAATAAGGGCATCATCGATTCCAAACCGACAACAAAAATTAGAATGAGAAATTGGTGGAGTCGGGAAAACATATCCCCTCGGCCTCTATATCTATCTCTAACTCACCGACAATTCATAAGTGTCATACAAATCAGAATAGAGAATCAACACAATAATCACATCCGATCCCACCTTTGTCCTTGGATCGCGCAAACGATCTGCATATCCCACATTACAAAGAATCAAAAAGAAATTGGTCAGAGATGATACCACAAACCAATCTTAATCAAACAATTAATATAGTGAAAGAGGTCATGACCAATATACATCTTGTGCAAATCCCACGGAAAATGCAGCCAGAATATTGAGAGTATGACAAGCAAAGGAAAATTGCCAAATGGTAGAAGAAATTACGAAGGTAGATCTAACAAACATCAACTATCAGCTAAATGAGTCTGTTGTATCTCCACCTAGAGAGACCGACAGGTTACCAACTACCCATAGATTACAATTCCGAGTATCCAGCCCCTCTCAATAAACCAATGCTAAGCGCTGACTAGGATGTCCATCCATCAATAAATCAAAATTTGTTTGGCCCAAAAAGAATACAGCGACAATTGCAAAGAAAAAGGTTTTTCTCTCAAATAAAAATTTCCCCAAGGAGAAAGTAAAAAACATGAGTTGCATCAAAAGCATCCTCCTCAAAGACTCAACTTGCTTATGCATTCCTGACAACAACCATTTTCTAGCTATTTTGAAATGAAGGATGGATTTTCAAAATCCATCAAATCCCGTTCCTTAAAAAAGTAGTATGGAACTGTCAAGGGTTGGAAATCCCATGACAATTCTAAGGTTCAAGAAGATTACAAAAGTGCTAAATCCGAACATTTTCTTCCTTTCAGAAACAAAAAATTCCAACTTGTTGGTAATAGAAAAACTTGGTAACCTCGTTTATACATATAATGTATTGGTATCTCCTCAAGGTCATGATAGTGGAGGATTAGCCTTATTCTAGAAATCAGAGGTTAATGTTGAGATTATCCAATTTGGAAATAATTGTATTGAAACCAGATTATATATCGAAGGAAAATTCTTTTATGCTTCATTTATTTATGGAGATAGGGATAAGGCAAATAGACGCTTATTGTGACAAAACCTTATATATATATAGCAAAGAAGCGAGAGGATCCCTATTTTATTACATGTGATTTCAACGCTTACTAAATAACAGCGAGAAAAAAGGGGGACTAGAACGAAATGAAGGAATTTTTTTGGATTTTCGAACATTTCTATCAGAATATGATATCTTTGATCTCAAGCGTGCAGGCAATCCACTATCCTGGAAAGGGACCCGTAATAATCAAACTATTCGTTGTCGTTTAGACAGGGCAATAGCCAAAAATTTGTAGTTCGAAGACTACCGATCTAGTAGATGTGAATACTTTCACTTTAAAGGTTCCGACCATAAATCGACAATTTCACACTTCGATGCAACTAAAAGATGAGGAAGAAGCCTATTTAGATTCAACAGGTCTTTATGCAATAATCCTAAAATTAAAGAGATTAACAACCCAACATGGATGTCTTCATCTCTTCAACTAATCAGTAACCGTATAGCAGATTCCAGATAATCGATAATTACATGGCTTAAAGAACATAAAAAGAATAGTAAAATTTTGTTTGAAGAGAAATGATTTAGATTAAATGAAGCAATGGAAAATCCATCAACACCACATGCTGATATAAATCAAATACATGAAGAATTAAAGAAGGCCTACCATGACGAAGAAACCTATTGGTGCCAAAGGAGTCGACCTCTTTGGTTAAATTTAGGGGATTGGAATCCGGGATACTTCCACACGTCACAAAGGGACGTAGGGCAGTGAACAACATTATGATTATAGAAGATGATGTTGGCCAAATTCATTACAGAGACACTATGATCACAAATGTTACTGTAAACTATTTCAAAGAGCTATTTAGCTTGGTTAATAGCAACATGAATAGATCATCAATAAAGCCCTCTCCTTCCCCCCCCCCCCCCCCNATTGTTTATTCGAAACACCTCAGTCATAGAAGTAAGAAAAGCTCTCTTCTGAATTCACTCGGATAAATCTCCTGGTCCGGATGGCTTCTTGGCCGCCTTCTTTCATGCAAATTGGGAAGTAATGGGTGCTAAAATTACAACTGAAATCTAAGCTTTTTTATCCATCGGGGAGCTACCTAAGTCTATTAATAAGACTCATACCGAAGATACATGGAACGAGGAAAGTCTCCGACTATATGCTCATTGCCTTGTGTAATGTCTATTACAATATTATAGCAAAGTTGATTTAAAAAAGACTCCAACCGGTCACTAATTTGGTATTATCGGATAACCAATCAGAATTTTTCTAAGGATGAGCTATCCCAGATAATCTCTTGATTACTCATGAAGTGTTACACTTTCTAAAAAACTCTAGAGCTTCCAAATATTGTTCAATGGCCGTCAAGACGAATATGAGTAAGGCGTACGATAGAGTGGAATGGGATTTTATCATTCTAGTTATAAAAAGACTTGGATTTCACCAAAAATAGATCCATTGGAATCATTTATGCATTTCAACTATGTTATACTCTTTCCTCTTGGACGGTACGATCAAAGGAAAGGTGAGTCCCAAGAGAGGAATACGGCAGGGAGAACCTCTTTCTCCTTACCTTTAATATACTTTGTGGCGAAGTTTTCTCGGAGTTTGCAAAAACTCTAGGGGAAAAAAATGAACTACAAAGAGTAAAAGTTGCTAGGAATAGCCCAAAGATTAACCACTTGGTATTCGCGGATGATGCTATGTTCTTTTGTAGGACAAACAAACAAAGCGTTGAAGCTCGTAAAATTATAATAAGAGACTATTCTCTAGCCTCTGGTCAAAGCCATAAACTATCAAAACTCGGCGATATTTTTCTCAAGGAAAGCACCATCCACATTAAAGAGAGAGTTAAAAGAGACCTCCAAATCGAAAAAAAGGAGGACTTGAAAAATATCTTGGCCTACCCGAATTCTTTGGTCGACGAAAGAAATATCTCTTCACTAGCATAGTGGATAGAATCCGAAAAAGACTTTATCTTGGTCATAAAAATTCCTCATAAAAATTCCTTTCCACCAAGGGAAAGATGATTCTTTTAAAAAGTGTGATATCTGCAATGCCATCGTTTGATATGACTTGCTTTAAGTTACCATTTTCCCTATACAATCGAATCAAATCGGCCCTTATAAGATTTTGGTGGGATTATAAAACTCAAGAAAAGAAAATGGCTTGGATCTCTTGGGATAAGAGGACACAACCAAAAGGATTGGGGGTGTGGGGGGGGGGGGGCTCGGATTCAAGGATATACCATGCTTTAACGATGTCATGTTAGGTATGTTAAGTTAGCGACTTTTAGAAAACCCACAATGCCTCCTAGTCTGCCTATTAAAAGGGAAGTATTTCCACAAAAGAAACTTTCATAGATTTTCAGTCCTCTCTACGACATTACACATATGGAGAAGTATCTTTATCGGTCGAGACTTATTAAAATCAAACATGGGATAGGCAATTGGAAATGGTGAACAAGTAAAATTTTGGTCAGATTATTGGTTAGATCATACTTCTCAATTAAGACCAATGGGCCAAACTAAGGAATTGATTCAAATAAACTAGTATTTGAGTAGAATCGAGAGAAAATAAGAGAATCTCTGTCTGAGTGTGAAAATGAGATTTTGAAACTCAAGCCTAGTGAAGTTAGAGTACCAGATGTAATCATCTGGCTCAAGTCTCCTAACAATGAATACTCTACAAAGTCGGGTTATAAAGTTATAAAGTAGCTATAATCGAAGTAAAGCAAGGACATGATGCTGGTTGCTATTTAAACTGTGTAAGTTTCGGATGAATCCCAACAATATGGGCCAAGAAAATACCAAACAAGATAAAGATTTTGATTTGGAAAGAATGTCATTTTTCTAAAAACGTGTAGGAGATGTCTCCAATCTCTAATTCCACACAACCAAACCCATCGATGTCTTTTACTACAAGTTGGTCGAAGGTAACTTCTTTAATCCCTTTCCCCCTATATGTGTGATCGGAACAAATTTGACATTTTGGATAATGTTGTCACTTTGGCTCACTCGGAACTATCATATCTTCCCAGGAAAGAATTTCTCGGAACTGGAGACAATTGA
The DNA here is from genome assembly GCA_900406425.1 of Iberis pinnata. Lineage (NCBI taxonomy): Eukaryota > Viridiplantae > Streptophyta > Magnoliopsida > Brassicales > Brassicaceae > Iberis > Iberis pinnata. The sequence continues at coordinate 17,563 of OVBE01003551.1, forward strand.
TAAAGCTATGGCCAATGCAAAGGAGTGGCAAGATGACCTACCTGCCCAATCATCACTTACCTCAAGATCCCAGATGGAGAGCTTACCACTTGATTCGACATCGATCTGTTGTAACGCGGATGCATCTTGGTGTTCTCAAATAGAAACTGCAGTTTTAGCTGTCATCATGAGAATAACAAATGAAGAACCAATTCAACTATCTAGAGTGGAACAATTTGTGAAATCTCCTCTAATGGCGCAGTTTCTAGTAATTAGGGACGGACTAGAGTTAAGCATTTCTTTGGAAATTTCAGACCTAGTCATTGAAATAGATTCCCAAGTCCTGGTAAGAGTTTGGAAGACAAAAGATCAAATTTCATAGATATATGTAGCTATGGAAAATATCAATGAACTTTCAACAAAACTCTTATCTTTTGTAATCAATTTTACTCCTAAATCGTTTTATGGAGAGTTCGATGCTTTGGCAAAGCAAACTCTCCAATCTTTTGTACTGAACCTAACTTAATATGTCGGAAAAATAGTTGACAAAAAAAAATCAATTATGGGTGATATTCAAGCTATTTCATTTGTTAATTTGTTATTTTTAGTAGATTAAACACTTTTTATTGATAATATGATAGTTTATATTTATTAAATTTTGAATATATATAATTTTATTTTATTTTATTGATTAAGTCATAATTCACAATATTTAATATTTACACTAAATATTCACTGTTAATATTTAATTTACAACATTTCATATTTAAATATTTATTGTTGATTGTCACCGTTCACCATTCACATTTTAGTATTCATAAACAATTATTCATCTAAAAAATTTAACAAATACTATTACATACTATCCTCTCATACTAAAAAACTAAAAATGACCGTCTCAATCAATATTTTCTTATTTTTATCTAGATGATTTGTCAATATAATAATAATTGCTTAACCATATGATTTTAATGGTTTGTGATAGTATCTAAATTTATATTAACATTTTATGTATCATTATAATAATCTAATTTTTATATATGTGTGTAAATATATATGCCCATACTCACCAATGATAGTTGTGCCTTGTTCCTACCAATTGTTTGGGATTAGGATCTCATTCATGATCCAACTAAAACTTCAAATAAAACCAAAAATGTAGAAATTAAAAAAAGAAAAAAAAAAAAATTTTGTGTTATTTTTATCACAAAGTCATATTTCACGTAATTTTCATAAGATTCGTTTTATCCGAATCAATCCCATTAACGTAAATTCATTTTCAAAACTATAATAATAGAACTTTTAGTATATAATTATAAAGACAAGAGGCAATATTATTGGGTTTAATATCTGCGGGAACATATGATAATGTTCTGGAAAATAATATTAGATTTTTTTATTTTAAAAATAAAAGCAGCTCCAAAACCATTAGACCTACCTAAAAGTTATCGAAATAATCTAAATTATCTTCTAAATAGTACTACTCATATATCATAGGTTTGGCAAAAAATAATAATGTTGGTTCAACTTTTGAGGAATCTAAGAGATATATTAGAGTAAGACATAACTTAATTAAGATATTGTATTAATGGATTCAATCATTCATCAGAGAGGACAACAATAAGTTACGTGTGATACCGGAATATTGAGCCACTTGTGTGGCTAATATAATTTTATATATTATGACCATTTGATGTAAATATATAGTGTGGATGAATATATATATATATAGGGCACATATTAACACATATATATGTAGACAAGATACAAAAATTCAGGACAATCGAAATTATGATTAATAAAATTATTTACCGTAAAAAACATATATATATATATATACATATATATTATCATATATAAATATATTAATAATTCAAAAAATACAATTAAAATTAGTTTATCGAATAAATATTATCAGATTTTTAGTTGTTTTAAAAATATTATTATTTCGAAAATACTATGAACATAGAATCAAATTTTAAAAGTTTAAAATTTATGTGTTTAAGTTTGTGTTCTATTATTAAAATTATGATTTAGTTTTGAAGGGATTATAATTTAGTTTTATATCTACAATTACATATTGATAATGCCTTTAATCTCGATTAAAAAATTCATCACCAACAAATAAAAATAAATATAGACAAGTTTATAGGACATTCTTGAGAGTATCCCATTTTTTAGGTTACGTTACCAAAATTACCACACATTCTCAAGTAGTTATAAAAATACCACAAAATATATTTGTTATAAAAATATCATAAATTTAAAATAATTTTAAAACGTTAAATTTAAATTATAAATCTCAAAACTATGCTCTAACCTTTTTAAAACTAATCATAAATAATGATAAATGAACCTAAACCCACAAATTTAAATTTTAAATTCTTAAGATTTAATTATTGATGTGTTTGGTATATTTGGGAAACACATTTTAATGGGTTTTTAGAATAATTAAGAGTGCGTGTTGGAACAAAACTTAATTTGTTGGTATTTTGTGGAATTACTCTAATTTTATTAAAATTGACATAAAAAAATCTATCGAGACAATAATCAAGTGGTTATATATTTATTGTTGCATATTTTCTATTAAATTATCACATAGTTACACTATCTTAAATTATAAAAATAGATTATATATATGTCAAAAAAATAAAATGAAAAAACATTTTATCAATTTTTAGGTTGATTTTATCGATCTAAATACAAAATAAAAATATTTTATCTAAAGTACAAAAGACTATATTACAAAATTGTCTAGATATTATATAAGGAAGTGTGGTGAATAATAGGTGTTAAATAAAATTATCATTTTACAGGAAGCCAAGCAAACATGTTATAATAATCAGATGCCTTTCACAATCCATAAATAAAGCAAGAATCACAAGAATACATGTTATAATAATCAGATGCATGAAACACCCCTTTGTGTAAATATCCAAAAACTCAACTATTATATATTTATGTATAAATTGTATATTAATGTTGAAAAAAAATATATATTAACTTCAGACTAAAGTGAGTATAACTAGCACATTAAAGAACAATGAACAAATGGTATATTGGTTATATAACTTATATTATCTCTTTTGTCTTATTGTTAAATCAAAGAACGAATATAGCTATTCGTATTTATTTTTATTTATGAAATTCGAGTTATTAAAATGGTATTGTGATTATAAAATTCTCGTGATAAAAAAAACTAACACATTAAAAAAAAAAAATTTTAGGATACTTTGAAGCACAAAATTTGTTTTAATTGTTTAAATACTGAAAGAATGATAAATTACAGATTTTATATAATCGGGTTTTTGTCGTAATTTTTTTATTTAAATGATATATGATAAAAAGTAAGACATATAATGGCTTAAAATCGAATTTGATTACTAGTTATATAAACAACTTTTTTAATTAAATTTTGTTTTACTAAACTGATTTGCTGTGATCCAAATATTAAAATAATAAAAAAATACACGACTAAAATTTTTTTAATATTTTTATCATATTAATTTATGGATTACAACGGTCGATAATGTAACTTAAATTTCACAAATAAAAAATGATCTCTAATATGATAATAAAAAAATAAAAATGACACGGTTACTATATCATTTGATCTTTGTTTTGATACAATTAATATTTATATTTTATTTTATTGAAACGTTATTTATTAGTTAAATTACCAGGGAAAATTAATAGAAAATAGTTTACGAAAAAATAATATTTTTTAAAAAACATTTAATGTTTTTAACATTTATATTCTTTCACAACATTGAATGAAAAAATCTATAATCTTTTAGATCTTTTTCTATGTTTGGGAATAGAATAATAATAATAATAATAAAACGATGGCAATTTCGTTATTATTTACTCTGCAACAAATGACGTCATCATCTTCTCTATAATCTGTTCTTGACCCTTTTTATAAACGCCTCTCTCTATCTTCTTTTTACCAATTCCGCCATTGAAGGAGAAAGAGAGATAAAAGATATTCACAGAGATCGAGAGTCCTCCTTCATTCATTTCAATATCGAGTCACACTAAGTGAGGAGACAATGCTCCAACCTTTCTCTTCCTCTGTTTTCTCGAGAATCTTCGAGAGTTTCTTGGTTTAACGATCAAAGAACATCATACCTAATCCAATCCATTTTTCTCATTGCTTGCTATGGAACTTGGTAAATCTCGATTTCACTTGTGCAATTCCTTTTCTCCTTCTAGATTTTCCGATTACTCTTTAGCTGGAAGTGATTATCCAGACGCCATAGCTATGAATTTAAATTGTTCTATTCTGATAACTTCTTATATCATCTTTGAAGATTGTTCAAATCAATGCTTATAAACTTCAATTTCTATTCAAAATCTCTGAAACGAATTTCGTCTAAAAGAAAACTCTCGAAATCTTTCCTTTGAATCTCTCAAATGTTGTGTGTATCATCTTCGTTTCCTCTTTTGAGTTCTGTATCATCTATCACTATGGCTTCTTCTCCAGTTGCTAGATTTGCTGGTCTCAGTGATCATACTTCTCTCAGGTGATTTATACTTAATCTCTTAGCTTATGCTTGTATATGTTTAAGTTGTTCTTTGAATTAGAACTTATTTAGGGTTTATCCGCCATTGAAATACATCGGTTTATGTTCTTTATGATCATCAGGTATAATCATGTTCATCATCGTCGTTGTTCTTGGATTGGAATCGAAAAGAAGAAGAATCAAGCAAGGAACCCTAAGACTACTTCAGCTTCTGCTTATCCTCTCTTCCTGAATCATCTTGACACAGACTCATCGAGACAGAGACATTACCAAAAGGTTCAATTTGTAAACCACAGTGATTCTTCCATGGAACTTGAATCTGTAAACATGATTGTTAAAGCTTTTCTCATGTTGCTGGTTCTTGAATTTTGTGGTTCTATTTATAGGTTATTAAGTCAGCTCGTCAAATGTTTGCTCGAGAGATCTCTGTCCAATCTAAAGACAGTGAAATTTCGATAGCAAAGGTATATAAGAAATCTCTCTTGTGTTAAGGTATAATCCCTGACTCTTGATGATTTGTGTGAGACCATTATTGAACGTACAATCTCTTAGAGAGTTTCCATAACTAGGCCTGATGCTTTGAGAAGAACACTTGTGGTGAAGTTTTAGTTTTTGGCAAATTCTTGAAGTTTTTACTTATTTAGTTATTGAAATATGCTTACAGGTACTGATGTACATTGCTGCCGAAGATGAAGCATTTTTAGCTTTTCACAGAGAAATGGATGCTAAGTCACTTATGAAGGAGAAAGAAAGTGTCGAAGATCAATCTGAATCAAGTGAGTTAGATGCCGAGGTGCAATTACAGTTGGATGGGAAATGTATATCTGAATGGTTGAGTGAACTAGATGCCATTTCCAAAGAAGTTGAGGCAGAATTAGTCTCACGAGACATCGGTTGTCACTTGGTTCAAGTTCTTGAAGCTGTAAATGAAGTTCTCTTTGAGTTGAGAGGCTTCAAGAGAACATCTATTACTTTTGACCCAAAGCATTCATACCTTCACTCTGTACTTAACTGCAAATGTGGCACTGGTAATAGTTGAGTTTCCATTTCATCTCATTTTTAGCCTCTTATCTCTTATGGTTGTTTGTTTTCTGTCTTGTGTAGTGTTTTTGCTTAGCGTAATCTACATGGAAGTTTGTATGCGTCTCGGTGTGCCAATTGTGGGATCTCCAGTTGGTGAAGACTTCTTGATTTGGCCTAAACTGGATTATCCTGAGGAACTGTTTAAAGCAACTTCAGGACAAAAGAGCTTATTTGCTATTGTCAATGGAAGATGCGTTGATGATCCTGCATCAATGGCATCAGACTTAACTGCAGAATCACTTGAAAGCCTCAAGATTGCAACAAACAGAGATATTATAGGGATTGCCCTTGCCAATTTGATTGTAAGTTCATCTTAAACTCCAAAAGATTCATATTGAAAAGATTCTAAAATGTCTTTTGATTGATTGTTTTTCAGAGACTTAATTGGAGACGTGCTTCAAAGTCATCACCTGGACTAATGTTGACTTCTCCTCTTAGTCAACTTAACAACATCACTAGTTCTAATTTTCCAATGTTGCGACCTCAAGAACTTAGGTATAAACAAACAAAGATTCTGCAAACCTTTTTGATTTCTTGATCTCATAATTCAGTTTTCTATTGGATTTAAGGTTGGCTATTTCGGCTGCTGAAAGGCTTTTGATATTGCAACCTCATAACTGGTCACTTAGGAGAGATCTTGGTATGATGCTCTACTATAGCAGGTAAAGAAAACAAATTGGTTCTTTTTATGGGTGAGCATTCGGTTTGTTCAGTTTTCGGTTTTTTTTGGCCGAACTGAACCAAACAAAAGTTCAGTTCGGTTCGGCATTCGGTATGTTCCGTTCGGTTTTTCGGTTCGAAAATCTAAATTTCGGATAAGTTTTTGTTTTTTTCGGTTTGTTCAGTTAATTTTAGCAAGTTCGATTCGGGTCGGTTAATTTAGTTTTAAACAAAATTGTTGCCGAACCGAACCTAACCCAAACTAGAACAAAAATTGGGCCGAATTGAACCGAACTAAATTCGGTTTGTTGGGTTTATTCGGTTCGGTTTAAATGCCCACCCCCTAGTTCTTTTTGTTGCTTGTTCAAATGAAGAATCTTGAAGTATTGAATGTGTTTTATTGTGGATTTTGATTAGACAATATGGAGAAGCAGTTCAAGAGCTAAGTATATGTATGGCTTTTGCTCCACCTGAAGAAGAAGCTATATTGAAATCATTTGTAGAGAGACTTCATCTTCTTCGACTTATATCTTCATTGAAGCCTCTTGGCTCTGATCGTTTGACTGTTCCTTGACTCTCTCTCTCTCTCTAAACTCCTTTTGCAAACAAATAATCTCTCTATGTCTCTGTTTCTCTTTCTCTCTGAGTCTATGTTGTGTGTGAAGAACCTTTTGTTGTTTGTAACTCTGTACTTTCTTCTGATCAGATCTAATGGGAACTTTTGTCTTTCACTTATGTGAAACTATTATGGCTTTGTTGACGAATGTTATTTGGCTTAACCGGTTAAACCGGATTGAGATTTGGATTTTTGGACATTTTGATGTTTAGAGTTAAATACATTTGTTGGACACCATGTCCGTAAAACAAGGCCCATTCTATGTGAATAATACTTTTTGATAAGTCTTTTTCTGAAAGTAAAGCTTCACGTTTATCTTGCTTAAATGTTAAGAAAAGCTAAAAAAAGAGTAGAATTTGCCAAAATAAGCGTTAAAGCTAAAAAAACAGAAACAAAAGAAATTATGTTGTGTATAATAATAATAATTATTATTCTTAATATAATATACTAATATAAAATTTTTTTCCTAACTTTTTTTTTGTTCGTACTAGAGAAGGAGAGAGGTAAGTGAGAAATGTAGTTTTTATTAATATATTGCACAAAAACATATTTATACTATTTCAATCACTTCAGGTGTTTTACATGAATTTGTATGTGTCTTACTTATGACAATTCAACATGATAAAGATAATTATTATATTTTTTCTTAATTATCCATATATTATTAAGAGATCGCATACTGTCTCGTTAAAAACCTAATCATAGAAAAATTCAGTGGGATAAAAAGCATGACGAGGAAAAAAGAATATAGTGCCACAATCTCCCCATGTAAATGATGGATATAATTTTTTTTTTCAAAGATCACGTAGGTGGCGCATGTCAATGCTTTGAATATGCTTTCGAAAGATTGTAGTAGGAAGTGCCTTTGTAAAAAGGTCTGCTGGGTTGTCGCTTGAGCGGATATACTGGACATAAACTTTCTCGTTTTTTTCGAGTTCTTTGGTGTAATAGAAAAATCTTGGAGGAATGTGTTCCGTCCTGTCGCTCTTGATATATCCTTCTTTGAGTTGGACAACACAAACAACATTGTCTTCGAACAATTTCGTTGGCTTTTTATTGATGCATATACCGCTGATTTCTTGTATATGTTGAGTTTAAGATCGGAGCCATACGCATTCTCTACATGCCTCGTGAAGAGCTATTATATCTGCATAATTTGAAGAAGTGGTGACTAAAGTCTGTTTCTGGGAACGCCACGAGATTGCAGTTTCACCGAATGTAAAACCATATCCGATTTGCGATCGAGCCTTATGTGGATCAAATAAATAACTTGCATCTGCAAAATGAACTAGACCGAACGCAGACTTTCTACAATAAAACAGTCCTAAATCAACTCTACCTTGAAGATAACGGAATATGTGCTTTATCCCGTTCCAATGTCTGCGCGTAGGTGACGAACTGTATCTTGCAAGCAAATTAGTAGCAAATGCTATATCTGGTCTAGTGAAATTTGCAAAATACATAAGTCCACCAAGCGCTCAAATAAGGTACTTCAGGACCTAAAAGTTCCTCGTCATCTTTTGGAGGTCTAAATGGATCATTGTTAATGTCAAGAGATCTATTAACCATTGGACTACTCAAAGGATTTTTTTATCCATAATAAAGCGTTTTAACACTCTTTTAGTATAATTTGATTGATGCACAAATATTCCATCTCGGAGGTGCTCTATTTGGAGACCAAGACAAAACTTTGTCTTTCCAAGATCTTTCATTTAAAACTCTTCTTTCATGTGAGTTATTGCATCATCAATATCCTTTTGAGTTCCTTCAAGTCATCAACATATATATCTATGATCACAAATCCATTTCAGGATTTCTTTATACATACGCAAGGACATATCGCATTGTTGACATATCCCTTTTTCAAAAGATATTCACTTAAGCGATTATACCACATACGTCCAGATTGTTTTAATCCGTAAAGTGATCTTTGTAATTTGACTGAACATATTTCTTTAGATCTTTTAGTGATATTTAATCCTTCCGGGATCTTAAATCCTTTAGGAATTTTCACACATGCACACACACACACACACACACACACACACACACACACA
>OVBE01003552.1:0-26479 GCA_900406425.1 Iberis pinnata
TATATATTGAAAACCAATTTAACATGTCGTACACCATATATATTAAAGAAGCAACTATACTAGACTACACTTTTTGCTATTAATACATTTTTGGCTTATTTCAAGGCAATTAATGACTATTATGTCCTTCAAGTGGAGAAAGGAGAAAAGTTGTACTGATTTCATTAAAAGTAGAAACAATTATACTAGATTTCATTAAAAGTAGAAACAATTATACTAGAGTGCACTTTTTGAAAAATATTTACACTATTGTGCAGTTTTTCCAATTAGTGCACTTTTGGTTTATTTTAAAGCAGTTAATGACTATTGTTCCTTTCAAGCGGAGAGAAGAGAGCAATTGTGCTGATTTCATTAAAAATAGTGCATGGACCCACCATTTTATAATATACTATTTTATTTGTCATATTTTTCAAGAAGAGATAAGTAATTTTTTTTTACCTTCAATCTTTTAAAAAATTTATTTGATAGAATATATATTCTAAAAAATTAAAATTATATAGTATTCTATAAATACACTTTTGTTTTGTTTTATCTGGACGCAAAAAACAAAATTGTCTACGCATGTGTACACAACGCTAGTGTACACAATGCTAATTATCTAGTATATACAATGATCATACAGTCTATGTACAGTATTGTATAATAATCATGCAGACTGTGTTAAAAAATGATAAAGCAGTCTCTGTACAACGCTATGTACATAATGATGATGCAGACTGTGTAAAGCGGTGTGTACACAATGATCATATACTATGTGTAGAACATAGTGTACACAATGATTATGCAAATGTGTAAAGAGGTATGTACATGGTGCTTATGATGATCATGCATTATGTGTACACAATGATCATGTAGTTTGTATACACAATGATCATGTAGTTTGGGTACACAATGATCATGCAGTTTGAGTACACAATGATCATGCAGTATGTGTACACGATGATCATGCAGTTTGTGTACATGATGTTCATGCAGTCTGTGTACACAATGATCATGCAGTCTGTGTACAAAATGATCATGTAGTCTATGTAGAAAATGATCATGCAGTGTATGTACACGATAAACATGCAATATGTGTATACGATGATCATGAAATTTATGTACATAATGATCATGACATATGTCTACAAAATGATCATGCAGTTTGTGTACACAATGATCACGTAGTTGTGTACATTGTCGTGTACATGATGCTAAATATTCAATATATACAATGATCATGATGCCATACACAAAATTCATCAACATCGTCAAATGTATTAATATTGTATACACATAATACTAAAACAATGTTAAAAAAGAGAATGATTTAGTTGAAGGATAATAGAAACATAAAAAGAAATATGTTTTCTTTTCTATGTCAAAACAAAACAAAAATAAAACAAGTGAGTATTAATCATGCAGTCTGTATACACGAGGATCATACAATTTTTGTATACAATGATCATACAATTTCTGTATACAATGATTGTGCATCGTATACATGATGCTAATTATTCGATGTATAAAATGATCATGACGCCGTACACATATTGCATCAACATCGTGGAATGAATTAACATTGTGTACATAGAACACTAAAACAATGTTCAAACATTAAGATAAAGATTTAATTGAAGGAATAATAGAAAATAAAAAGAAATTTTTTTTTCTATGTTAAAATGAAACGAAACAAGTGACTATTATAGAGTAAAAAAAATATGAATGCTGGTACAAATTTGTTATTGTTGAAAATATATACGATGAAAAAATTTGAGGATTAGGAAAATTGAAACATGGTAGGAAAGAGAAAAAAGCTGATACATGTTAGGGGAGAGAATGAATGGAAGAGTGTAATTATATAAAAAAATAAGAGTATAATTGACTCAAAATATTTATCTTCCCTCTAAGAAGGATAAAATCTCCTCAAAGTCTTTATCTTGTAATTACTTTTCTAGAAGTGCACTAGATTGAAAATCACCCTTAAAAGTAATGCATGAACCCATCACTTTATAAGATCCTATTTTATTTTTCATGTTTTCCAAGAAGAGATAAGTAATGTTTTTTTTACCATCAATCTTTAAAATAAATTAGTTGATAGAATGTATATCCTAAAAAATTTAAATAATACACTATTCTATAAATACACTTTTGTTTGGTTTTATCTGGTTACAAAAAAACGCAATTGTCCACGCATGTGTACACAACGCTAGTGTACACAATGCTAATTATCTAATATATACAATGATCATACAGTTTGTATACATAATCGTAAAATAATCATGCAGGCTATGTATAAAATGATAAAGTTGTCTTTGTACATCACCGTATACACAATGATCATGTAGACTATGTAAAGTGGTGTGTATACGATGATCATGTAGTATGTGTACAACGTCTTGTACACAATGATTATGCATACTGTGTAAAGAGGTCTGTACATGATGTTTGTGTACACAGTGATCATGCAATATGTGTACACAACGATCATGCAGTTTGTGTACACAATAATCTCGCAGTCTATGTACATAATAATCGCGCAGTATTTGTACACAATAACTATGCACTGTGTACATAATGATCATGCAATGTATGTACATAATGATCATGCAGCATGTGTACAACATGATCATACAGTCGGTGTACAAAATGATCATGCAGTATGTGTACACAATGTTCATGCAGTATGTGTACACGATGATCATGCAGTTTGTGTACACAATGATCATGCAATATGTGTACATAGTGATCATGCAGTTTGTGTACACAATGATCACAGAGTTTATGTACAGCGTCGTGCACACAATACTAACACAATGTTTAAACATTAACAAAATGATATAATTGAAAGTTAATTAAAAATAAAAAAGAATTTTTTTTTCCAAATAAAATGAAACAATTTTCTATTTATAGAGTATACAAAATTATGAATCTTGGTACACCAACTCTTAAATCTTTACGTGGGAATTTAAAATACACTTTTTTATATATATTAAATTATATATATATATATATATTTTGATTGAATTATATATTTATTTGTTAAAATATTACATATTAATGTATCAATTAGAAATGATAACTATAACTTCTCAATCAAATTAAATATATATATAATATATATAAAATAATTACACTAGAATGCACTTTCTCAAAAGTATTTACACTCTAGTGTTCCATCTGCTATTGATGTACTTTCTCATGGAAAAGAATATATTAACCTCCAAAGTGGACCTATATTTTTGGTTGGTGTGAATGGGATTAAACCACTTTTTGAAGTAAATGTTAGTTTTTTTATTTTGTAAAAATAATGAAAATAAGTTTTAGGTTTTAAATATTAGGTTTTGATATTTGGAATTGAACTGTTCGTCATTCCCATTTTTGTTTCGTGCACTTTCTGTAAACCATTTTCTTGTGTGAGAGAGATTTTTGGTCTATTCTTAATTAAAATCTAAGGTCGCCAGCCTCGAAGATCCATATAGTACACTGTTTTACTGTATGTTGAAGTAAAATAAAGTCGGTAAGAGGAGGGAAGACAGTTTCGGTACCAGAGGCAAGAATGAGAGATTAGTTGAAAATTATGAAAGACTTTTTATTTGCTCATATAAGTAAAATGGTTTAATTCATGTGTTCTGTAGCAGAGAATCAGGGTACAAAAGATTCAGTAGTCGACCCTAAACTACCGACGAGATTGTTTGCAACTAACATGTATCCGGTAACTAGGTTAAAGTTCTATAGTAAGATAGATAACTTGATTTTATTTTAAACAGGTTGAGGGGTACGGAAGAGTTGGACAAAAATTTTAATTCCTCGTTTGGTAAGTTGTTTGATATATCTTTGTCACACTGCTCAATACGGTGAAGCTCATTCACAGACTGATATGTCGCCAGTCGGTGACAAAAAAAAGTATGAGTTATGGACGGTATTCGGCGACCATTCACTACATCTATCACTGTTAGATTTTGGTAACATCACTGTCTTTTATGTGGAGATTTTCTGGATGGTCATGTACCAAACCGTGTTGAAAGTATTAATGAACCGGTTGGACCAATATGGAGGCATTTATTTGGTAACAATACTAGAACTTTTATGGACGAAATTCGTCATATGCTTGAGAATCCACATGAGGTACTTGGAGAGAAGTGCTTGAGGCTTGAATTTATATTTATTTTGGATAGTGTTTTAATTTCAACGATTCAAGGTGGACACCCCACACCTAGTTATGTAGAGATGCTTGATGATGTGAACGGTTTTTTGAGTTTCCTTGGGGGGGGGGAGAGAGAGTCTTTTTTCCGGACCATTTCTGAGATGATGCCAAGAAGGTTGTTATTAATAACTCGATTGGAGGCTTATCTGAACAAATTTCGTGCGATGGATAACGCTTGATAAAGGATGCAGACAAAACCCCAGTACAAAATGATACATTGCTGAACCTAAAAAATGTACTTATGGGTTAGAACCACCCGCATGTACAATTGTATTTTAACGTCTATTGATATAACATTTGATGACAACGTCCATATAATGCATTCCTTTTGATACATGTATGACTGGTCCAGCTATCTGTTGTACCAATGAAGGATGTGGATCAGGAGTGGATTGCCAATAACTATGGAGAAATTGATGATGAAGTGAAAGAAAAGAAGGTTCACCATTTGGAAAACCTGATTCGTCAAGGTCATGTGTTTGTAAAGGGCAATTGGGGTGGTGGGGATGGCACTCAATCCTTTATTGTGTACGAAGGAATTGAAACCCAACCAAACCCAACTCACCCCCAAGAAACTCCATCTTAATCAAGGACTGCTTCGTTCCATCCTCGGAAGGATAAAAACAAATTCAAGAATGTACAATCAAGAATGGGAGGAAGGGCAAAACACATATTCTATGGTTGAAGAATCGAAGGGATGGATGAAAGGAAAATTTATTGGGTTGAATAATGAAGTTTTTTTGAAAATTGACGATGTATTAAAGAGACTTGAGAATGTTGCGTCTAGATTGAGAACAACTAAGCAATCGAGAGGATCATGTAGCTAAGTGAATCCGAAGATGGGTCACAGTTATTGCCATTGTGTACATGAGGATGTACATGCAGGCGTTAATGGTGCTAAAAAATATTCTGTTCATGATTTGGGTTGAGCTGCGAATGGAGATGCGGATTGGACTGCATATGGAGATAAAAAAATCGTTATTGAATCTTTGAATGATGTAAGGATTGTGCCATTTTTTATTATCTATCATGCATCTTTCTATTTGATAGCTCAATTTTTCCATGTTATAAATTGATGATACCACAACAAAGAACATGAAACAATTAACAAGGCTGCAAATTTTGAAGGAGGAGTCTGTCTAGAAAAGGTATCCATCCCATTATTTCTAAACCTTGATCTAATGTCTGTAACCTCTAATTTATTTATAAATTACTCTTAGGCACATAGTGATGAGCCATTGGTTAATTGGCTCGATATTGGTAAGGGTTTAAGTGTACAAAAGGTATGATATAGATGTTGAACGCGTGCAATTCTAGTTTATGATTGTGAATTTGTTTGGTATTTAAACTCTAGGTTGAAGAGCAGGAGTCTGCTCTCGTGTCCGCCAAAGATTATGATGTAGGTATTTAGAAGGTATGCATATTGATATTAATTGCTTATGTGTAAATGTACATTTATGGTCAGTAACAAATATATGTACTAATGGATGATATAAAATCATATTGTATATGTCGGCATTTTGGGTGGACATAGATTAACGAAATTGTACATGTTGGGTAGAACGGGAATGCGGTTCTTGCAGTTGGACTGCAAAAGGTTTGCTTATCTATAGTACTAGCTAGTTCCATCATTTATGCTAGTGCAATTATTTTTTATATATTCTGAACATGCAGGATGTTGTTGGTATGAGTGTCGGCGTGCGTGAGGAAGACGTAAATATCAATATGATATATGTGCGCATGTACACCTCACCAGTGTTGTAAATATACTTTATTACGTTTCAAATGTACATATGGTCGAGGTTTCTTCTATACACAATTTTAGCATCCATGTGTACTAAATTACTTATTTCTCGTACATATGGACAAGAAAGTCAAATAATAACTGCCCTAAAGACTGTCTATACATGCCATTGACATTTATATTTCTAAAATTCAGGTACCCATTAAACTCTCGGCTGTTAAAGTTTTTGTATCCAACGATGTACATTTATCCAATTTAATTGATAACATAGTCCCCAATTACAACACCAAATCATACTGTATAGTTATGTTAAGTTTGTAAACGCTGGATAAATATGAAATGGACGATGAAATAGTACTCCTAATGGTAAGCTTACATATATAAATGCATTATTGTTTGACCTAACATCTAATACAACAATTCAATTCAATGTAGGATGAAGTTATCCGTATGGACTTTGTACACGAGGAATTGAACGTCATATGTACACAGCCTCCGTGGACATTTCCTGAAAGACAATATGATATTTTTATTAACCACGATAGTATGCAAGTATGACCTATCATTTTATCTGTACTCGTTCTATGTCCCCATGTTGTTGCTTATATGTTCTATTTAAGGTCGATGGTGGCACAAGTTTATCAATCCCAATTCATTGTGATCAAATCTCCGAGGCATCAATGCTGGAAGAAGCTGAAACTAGATGTACAAAGTGTTCACAAAGCGCTTGAGTTTGAATTAAACATGAAGTTCGAAAAATTCACAAGCTCAGTTGATATCATTCCAAATGTAGATGATAAACTATTCGACCAATTTGAGGAGGTCTTACTAGCAGCTCCTGAAAGGTCGCCATTTTAATTCATAATCGAAGTATATATCTGCTTTCTGATTACTGATTAATGTAAAATGTAGAAAGTACATCACTACAACTGATGTCGACACATCTAACGTAGTACTGCTTGATATAGCCAATCCCAAACAATGGGTGAAATCTATTGTAAGTTTTATCTTTTTTTTTTTATGTGTTTTACGAACATATTATGTTGTCCAATATGTGTCAAATACTGTTTTTATTCAGCACATGGAACTCCTCATGTCGTACATGAATTTTAAACACCAAGTCCGTCTGGGTGAAGAGCAAGCAACATTCATGCAACCTTGGTTTCTTGATTAGCTTCTTGATAAGTATCAATAGTTTAGTGCTACAAAAGACAAAATCACTTGGCATTTTCTTTGAAAACTACAAAAGTTTGTACAAGCTCCAGGAGTTGTTTGGTGGGGGGGGGGGNATCCCAATAAATTGAGAATAACATTGGGTTGGTTTGGTGATAGTTTTGCTCCTATGGTCTGTTGATATCCTGGACGCCAAATATTCCCTTAACCAAAATGAAAAAAGGTTAGTGATATCATGAAACCCTTGGTCATGCTGCTGCCATATCTGATCAGGATATGCTGTGGAAATACAATAAGTATGCCACAAAGCAATGATTTCAAACCGTTTGTATGGAAAAGGCATGAATTGTTGTATCATAACAAGCCCGGTGGTGATTGTGGACCAGTATCCGCTAAATTCATGGAGATGCATTTGTATGATTCAACGGACTGCCTTCAAAACCACGCACATGTTTTTATCTTCGGAAAAAATATGCAATGGATATCTATAAACACTTTATACTCGCATCTTCTCATCAGAACTTTGTTTAATGATTTCCTGAATCGCGATGAATAAATGTGGACCATGTTTGTACGTACCTAATACTTTCTCCGTTAATCAAACATTTGTTTAAATTACCCAAACTTTTTTTTATATATTATTGTCTATATATGGACGGAATTTTTAGATGATGTCCTCACGTCAAAAATAATAGTAAGGTAATCAGACACGAGTTATAATAAAATGTGTATGTATGTAATAACATATATATACAGTATAAGTACAATAATATAGCTAATATATGTTTCCACATAGTTATAAAAAATACTAGTAAGGATATTGGATGAGATGTTTTCTATGTAATGTACAAGAGACCATAGACATATATACCATATGTACAATATGTAATACATATGTACACTTAGTTGTAAACGCTTTTACATATACATTATATGTATATGGGTCCATGTTATATGCGGTGTACTTTCAATATCCTCCACTTTTTTTAAAAATATGGATTTGTATCTCGAATATCAATGTATGTCTAACAGTAATAAATGAAGGATTTTGCCTAGTTTTTTTTATATCTAACAGAGGCTACACCTAGTAGTGTACTTTATTATTTTGTATACCATCTGTATTAGTAACATCACATAACAAATAAGACCCCTTCAGAAAACAGTATATGGTTTACCTTTCACTAATACAATGTACACTATAACATGTTTGCAATACACATACGGTGTAGATTAGACCGCATAAGACACAAATACACACAAATCCACATGAGGACCAAATTGATCATAAGAATCTAAATAAAAGGCGGTTGCACTCCCATCATTACAATCACACTTAACTTGGCTTCCTCAACCAAAATTTTACATACTATACACTATCATGGTCATATCACATGGGGTTAACGCCCAACATATATTTCCCTATGACATTGTCCAGAAAATCGTACGCATTTGCGCTGAGGATGGACCTGTCTAACTGAAGGGACTTCTTCGAGCTAGCTCTTCTAGGATATGGTGGGTGTACGACCATGCCATTTTGCATGTTTTGTGTATTGAAAAATCGACCATTTCCCCTCTGTCGTAGTACCATGTTCTCCACTAAATCGTTTATACAATTGCTGTCTCTTTGCTAGAATTATGTATGCACTATATCTACACTCAACTAATTTGTCGTTCCGGAGAATGGAAATCATTAGTGCAATCTACATCCTTGGTGCCATCAAGCATATGCATCCTTCCATGATGGTCCTCCTTTATTTACTTCATTGTTGTAGCGGCATGGATCCCGACGATCTACTTGAACAAGTCGTCGCCTACTACTCTCACACTCAACTTATGGAATACACTCAACCATGATATAGCTTTCCATCCTTCTTATATGTACATGATCCATACACGTAGGTACCAACACTGATTATAAATATACTCAGATAAGTAATATAAAACTGAAATGTACGCACATCGATTATCCAAACATCGAATACAAACCTTAAATCTCTTCTTAAAAATCTGAGTTTTTAGTCCTCCAAAACAGGAGAATTTGTACATAAATTTGGCAAAAGAACAAATTTTGGCTTTTAATTGTATCACCTTTTGAAAAGAGCACACACGCTCCTATGCTTTTTTACAACGTTCAGATTCATTACTCAGTTTTCCATCCAATGGTCGTGATTTAACTCACTTGGACGATGAACAGAATACACTCGATGCTCATCGAGATTGTATTTCACGCACGCAAAGGTTGATGATAATGTCAACCAAAAATATTTATCTCTCATGCCTCGGGGGTAAAATCGTCAACAAGTTGTTATAGTGTAATTACACCAATTAAAAATCCACTGAAGTGAAAATCATCCCATATATATATATATATATATATATATATATTAGAACTTATTGATCAAGTTAAATATTTTAATATCTTTACCTTCTAATAAAGTTAATAAAATAACTTATTATATATTAAATATTATAATTTTTTTACATCAAGTTAAGATATTTATGATAGTTATGATATCGAGTCTAATAATTCTAGATCATATGGAACTAGTTTTGATCCTTTGGAATTTCGGATTTCCAATTGACTATCCATATTAAATATGTTATCATCAATTAGATATCCGAAAATTGGATATATCTAAAAGAAATGAAATACCCATAGATATTAGACTTTAGATTCAGATCAAAATTTTATTTTTTTGTAACTATAAATTCAATACTCTAAAGAATGAAAATGTATCGAGCCTAGTAATATTCAAATATGAAGCCAATTTAAAAACAGATAGATATAGTCTTATTTATAAAACTCTTTCGATCGTAAAACTTTTGAGGTTGCCAATGTAAAACAAAGTTAAAAAAGAAGGTAATACCATTCTAGTTATATCAGCAACCATCTGGGATCGAGTCGCCGTGCCTACGATAATGTAAGAACTGCCAATTGGGCCAGTATCATGTTGTGATCCAAATATTGACAAAAAAAACTCTTTGGAAGGGAAAAAACACATAATAACTGATTATGGGTAAAACGCTCAAAATTTCTCAGATTTAAGTATTTAACAAACCAAAAAAGAAAAGAAAAGAAACTGCGAAGTTTGGGGAAAAGAGGCAATAGGAGGGATATGGGTGGTGAAGATGAGAGTGTCCATGTTAAACTTTTACCATTTCATTTTGTCTTGTGGCTTCTCCTTTGGATTCAAAGCTCGAGACAAACCCAAAGACGTCCATAACTTGGCTACCCAATAATTTCACTTTCTCTGCTCTTGTCACGATCTTACGTATCATTGATTCCTTTTGAGAATCGCAACAAATAGAAAGGGGTTTGTTTGTATGAAATTTAGCCAAAGATGTTGCTATTGACTCGTTTTGTTTGTTTGTTTTTAGTATAATCGTGATTGAGTCCAATCTTTTATTCTTTAGTTTTGGGTTACGAACGAGACTTTTTTAATTTAAGAGTCCCTTAGTACACTAACCAACCTTGATATAGCTTGACCAATAGCAATTCTAGAAATTATTTTGACTTGACTGGAAATATTTGTTTTAATAACTTTTAAAAAAAAGAGTTGAGGAGAATTAAACCTTGATTTAGGATGTACAACTAATGCAACTAGTTTTTCATATTTTTGCAAGTATAAAAGTTAATATCAACATTTAAGGTGGTTTATGTGTTCGCCCATAATTAAACTATTTTTAACGGGTTTATTTATTTAGGTTACAAAAATGTATGTAAACCAATCTGTTTAGACCAAACCAGACTGGTCTGCATAGGTTTAGTCCCCCCATAATATCTAGAAATTTAGCATATTTGCTAATGAGTTCAATTTGTTTCATAACTAGAAATTTAGTAGTTTGTGTATCAGTGGCATATAAAACATTATAGTAATCTACAAACTAGATTAAAAGAAACATGGGTGTGTCTTTTAAGGATTGATCCAAATGTCCGAAGCATGGAAGCATAATATAGGACAATCTTGGCGGCAACCCATCACTACTCTACATCTCAATTACATACATTCATCAATCTCTCTCTCTCTCTATATATATATATATATATGTTACGTTAGTATGATATGAAGTAAAGGCAAGCAACGTATACTCATTACCACCATCTCTCACCAAATTTTATAGCCAACAAAATCTGCAATCTTCAATAAAAGGCCACATTGCCCTCATGGACTTTCTAAAAGTTTCAGACAAGACAAGAGCTCCATGTAGAAGTGATTCGAATCAGCAACAATACAAAGAGTCCTCTTTTGGTATCGACATGATTCATCCTCATCCACATATCATTTCTCCTTGTAAACAACACCCTATTCTCTACTTTTGATCCAATTCTCAAAAAACAGAGCATAACTAAAAAAATACTTGTGATGGTTTGTAATAGATGCAGGAAATGGAATAATGGGTGGTTGTTGTTATCATTGTTACCCATTCACAGACGCACAACTAAAGGAGCTAGAGAGACAAGCCATGATTTACAAATACATGATCGCATCTATCCCAGTTCCTTTCGATCTCCTTGTCTCTTCCTCCTCTCCATGTAATAATAAAAACGGAGATTTAGAGCCGGGAAGATGCCGGAGAACAGACGGAAAGAAATGGAGGTGCTCTAAAGAGGTTGTATCTAATCACAAATACTGTGAGAGACACTTACACAGAGGCCGTCCTCGTTCAAGAAAGCCTTATTCTCGCCCTTCCAACAATGCTCTTCTAAATAACAGAGAATCTAGGTACTCTTCTTAGCCCTAAGTATACTATACTGAAGCCGAATATCAGAACCGAAAAAATAGTTATGGATCTTTTTATTTTCTTGATTTTCGATTTTTGCAATAAACTATTTTGAATAACTGAAACCGAAATGTATACAATAATAACCCTACTATAAGTTTTTTCGTTTTAAATTTTAAAGTTTAACCTTTTTCTAGAAAAGAATGGGGTAGGTTTTTTTCGGGTATTTCCATCTACAAAACAAATTTTCATAAAAATCATAAAACCAACTGAACTAAACACGAATTATTTCAATCCGAACCGATCCGATCCATACTAAATTTCCGAACGGTTTTTAAATGTCCCAATCCGGAAAAACCAAAAATCATTTAAAACCGAATCGAAATCTGAATGCCCAGAGATACAAACTATGTTGTTTTTGTCTATGGATCTGTCTTAGTTTTGGTTTCTATATTGGTAAACAGAGGAAGCGAGATCTTTTCTGCATCGGTGAAAACTAACCAAGAGAACAAATATGTGAACTTTATTGATATATGGTCCGATGGAGTAAAATCATCAGAAAAAAAGAACACAACTTCAACTCATGTTTCTTCTTCCAATGGCGATCACTCTCTTTACTCGCTTAATCTTTCCATGGGAGGTCGTGAGGATACTCATGGATATGGTCCATATGGTGTGTCTTCTTCACTCGAGGAAATGTCAAGCTGGCTTGCTCCCATGTCTGCTCCTCTAGGCGGACCATTAGCGGAGATTCTGGAACCCTATAGCTTGACGGCTACTCCAAGTTCGTCGCCCTCGAGATTAGTCAATAAGACGAGCGGTTCAGTGTCTGACGATAACATCCACATCTAAATTTATGGAGTTTTTGGTTATTACGTTTTTTTTTTCTTTTTCTGATGTTTTCGTTATATTTTTCCTTTTTGTTTTTTATTTTATGCTTGTAAAGGATAATATGAAATTTAATTTATATTTATCTGATATTATTAATTTGAATTGCTTAATTCTTGAATATAACGATAGACAGAGCTGTACCCATGTCTAAAGATTAAGGGCGATGGCCTTTCAAAAAAAAGTTTAGGCCACCAAAATCAAAATTAATTCACATATCACATTTTTTTGTCACAGTTAAAAATTATATATTTAAATAAATTTTTTAGGCCACTAAAATTACAAATGTAAACTAAATTTTCACATGGTTCTAATTCAAATTTAAAAAAGTTTATAACTAATAATTTAAAAAATTAAAGAAGTAACTAAAACTCGTTCTAGTTCAATTAAGGTGTTGAACTTTTAAAAAAAAATGGAAGGTGGTTATCCTAACTCTTGGATGGTACATAGAATATTGTTAACAATTCTAGATTCCGTTGCCTCTACGTAAAAGAAAATTTTCAAAATTATGTTGATAAAATCTTATCACGAATCAACTATGTCACAAAAGAGGTTGACTGTTTTGTCAATCATATTTTTTTTGTTACTTGGCAATCATATAGAATATGTATATAGAGAGAACTAGTACGACACCTCAATTATGTGAGTTTGATTAATGACTTTTTAGGTAAAAAATGTAGAAAATGGTGATTTAGAATGTTTGGTGATTAGAATTGTTGTCAATAATTTGTATATTTTGAAACAATATTATTTTTATTTTAATTATTTTTTAGTATGGAAAGCCACATTTTATTAATTTTCCCAAAGCTTCGATAAGGTTGAGCGACAATATCGATAGATGTAGATATGTTTATGAGAAATTTCTTATATATAAAACACTAGTTCATATCATAGTTTGGTCTTTTCTTCTACTAATCTTCTCGAATTATTTTCACATATTAAAGCTTTGTAAGAGAAACATGTATCGAAATCCAAAATTCTGATTCAACTTACATGAAGATTGTAGTGAATTTTTTTTGCGAATTTAGGTTAGAAATAAAGAGAGATAAAACGATTGAGGAAAATATCATGGGATTTTTTTATTGATGAATATGTTAGATTTTACAATTAACTAAAGGTCCTTATATAAGATTTAAAATCGATTCCATAAAAAAAACCTAGAATCATTTTTATTTTCTAAAAGACACTGTACCATACTTCGGTGACTTTTGGTCCCCAAACCCCTGAAAACTTAGTCATAGCGTAACTAACTAATTATGAGATTACGCCCATGCCATTCCTTTAACCAATTCTATTGGGTCTGTTAATACTATTTTATATCATATTTTTAACAAACTTCACCTTATGTTGGTCCTTGTTTTACTTGGTGGAATCAACGTAGTGCTGATCCCATTGGAAAGAAACTTGAAATATCCTTGATAAATGATTCATGGTCATCTGTCTATCCTCGTGAATATGCAGCCTTCAAAGCAAATGGAGTCTCCGACCATGCTCGATGCGTCGTCCATCTCACCGCCCCTTCATCCTATACCCGTAAGCCTTTTAAATTCCAAAATCATATCATCGATGACCATTCCTTTTTGCAGGTTCTCTGCTCTCATTGGCTCCACCACTCACCGCTATTCCACTCCTGTCTTGCTCTGCGCTATCTCCACACCACCCTCAAGTCTCTCAAATTTTATCTCCGCCAACTCAATGCCTCTGGTTACAATGACATCTCTAACCGCACCAGCACCACCTATGCTCATCTCTGCTCCTGTCAAGATCAGGTTCTCTTATCACCTACTCCTTCCAACGCTGCTCGTGAGATTCAGGCAGCCCGAGAATGGCATATTCTTGCGCAAGCTTGATAAACAAGAATTTGCTAAATCCTTATCTAGTTAAATAATCCTAGATCACTCAAGTGTCATTGTAATTCTAGGTGTCAATCCAATCGGGAGCAATTAAAGCATTATAACTTGTGAGAATCATGTTTAGTCTAAGCTAAAAGGATTTGGTTGGTTTTGAAACATTAATTAAGCAATAAACTGAAAAGTCAACAAAAAGTCAAGAGAGTAAAAGTCAACAAAACTATGCAAAAGTCAACTAAAATTAAGTTTAAACAAAGATTAAAAGGCTAAGAAAATGAGTTTAGGTTATTGACTTAGATGATTAAGTGAAGTTCGATGATGCTTAATACAATCATTCAATGCTAATCCTTGGTCTAAGACTCCCAAATTTAGATTAATCCACTCCCATGGTAATAATCCATTTCCTAATCATGCAACTAACACAATCCCTTGGCTAATTACACAAAAGAAAGCATTGTGGTTTAATCCATTCAACCACTAAACTAACTAACACAATTTCTTGGCTAGGCCTCATTTAGCATTCAAATAACTCATTCAGGCATTTTCACAAACACCTTCCGGGCATGAATTTGCCTATGATCAAGAAATGAATGATCGAGTTAAATCTAACATTAAGAACAATATATGAATGAATATTTAAGTAAACTAAGCCCTAATAATCACAATCCATCACTTAATCACCCTAATATACCTAACCCATTTACTTATAAGACAACTACTCACTAGTCATGATGCAAACACAAAATCCCATGATAAGAATGTGTTTGATAATGATCTAAACAAGAAATAAGTGAAAGATAAACAAAGAATAAGAAGAAAACCAGATTAAAGATTCAAATCCAAAAGTTTACACAAGAAAGGAAAATAAGAACAAAAGTAGAAAAAAGATCCTTACAAATTATGTCTAAAATATATTTATACTATCCTAAAAAGGTATTGGGTAAAAATCTCCAAAAAGGGTAAAAATTTGGTTCAGCTCGGCCGATACCGGTTTGACGAAACCGGTATGTCAAACCGGTATCGGTTTGTCTTCTTCATTGCTTCTTATACCGGTTTGTTGACATTGGTGTATAAAACCGGTATGGCCATACCGGGCATTTTTACAGGTTGTGTCAAACCGGTATGGCCATGTATGTTGCTCCGTCTTCTGGTACCGGTTTATGATACCGATTTATTCAAACCGATATAATCTTCTGTCTTCGTCTTCTCTTCATACCGGTTTGCCTAGACTGGTACAACAAACCAGTATAGACCGGTTTGCTTCTTTTCTGCACTCTTTTCCATCCATTTGATCCATCCAATAGTTTTTTTCCACTTCCATCACCTAGAACATCAAATGCAATGCAAATGCAACCTAAAAACATCTAAATGCAAGTGAATCTACACAAAATGGAAACAAAATGAGGATTATAAATCATGAAAAGCCAATTATATTCAACTCCCCAAAACTTATCATTTGCTTGTCCTCAAGCAAAAGAAAATGCAAGTAAGAAAGAAATGTTTGAAGGTAGAAGCCTTAGAACCAAAAGATCAAGCTAAAGTCTAATGAACTAGCATCTCAAACACGATACATCATCAATCTCTAACTAGTATCACTACTCATCAAATCATTCATGCATTTTCACTATCCGTTCTATTACTAAGGGCAAGCGATCCACTTGTCTAGCTTAAGTTATCTTCCTACATTCAATTATAGGTAGGTGAAGTATGCTCAAATAGTTAAGTTAATTGGTCAATTGGTTAGGTTAAAAAAAGGATTCCAATGCATCAAAAGAAGGATTGCACACAATAATTGGGTTATCACTCAAAAGGAGTGATTAAATTAACAAAATAAAAATGATACACATGGCAATGAGGGGTACAACCTTCAACTTCCATTTCTAATCATTCCTCTAAAACCATGTCTTATTTTACCCATTTTTCATAGGTTCTAACCATCTTTTTCAAATTTATTCCCAAACCTACCATTCTTTCTTATCTTTCTCACTTAGGCTTTCATTTTCCTCCACTAAACTTATCATTGTTCCCCATGTGTTATTTTAATTCGCATTAGCTCTCTTTATATCACTTGATAACTTAGGCTATTCTTTTCATTTTTGCAAACTTCTCTTTTTACGCAACTTAGAGCTTTTCTTTTCTTAAGAATTAGTGACTTCTTATTCATTTGACTTTCTAGTCTAGTGGAATTTTTTTAAATTCTTTTCCAAACTCATTATTTTCTTTTCCTTTACTCTCCCAAACATCCTCTTTTGAAACTCAAACCACTAAAATACTTCTACCCTTATCCTATTAAAAGAAGAATTAGAACTAATCTTATGGCTAAAGCCCAAAAACCATTAAGAACTTCCAACATTTCCATTCCTAACTACCCTTCCTCAATGCTAGATGATATCATCAGTCTAGTAAATGAAAGTTGTCAATTGTCGCCCCTTATACTCTTGAGTTTTTGTCGATCTATAGAAAAGAAACTCGCAAGTTTTTGGGTTGATTGGGTTTAAAGGTGGAGAGGGAAATCAACCTAAAAATGAGAATGAACGGTTTAGCCACAAGTGTTTAGGTTTTTGGTGACTAAACCGTTTTGAAAAAAGTAAGCCTTCAAACACACCAAGATAACTATTGAGAAAGCTAATTGTCAATTCAAATTAAGTCCAAATAGTTATGAAGACAACCTAAACTAGCAAAATTCGAGACTATACCAATAGATTTTAAAATTTCAAGATCTAACACATGAACTTCAAGAATTTTCAAGATTACTTGAATTCTCAATCCAACATATCACACTTGAGATCCTAATTCAAAAGGCTATAGTTTGATCCTTACAAGGCAATGTCCTCATTGGCTTCCTATGCAAATGCATTCTAATGTGAACTAATGAAAATGCAATCTAATGCAAACCTCTAAATGAAACTAAATGCAATGCATTTCTTTAAAATTTTTGAAAATTTTTGATTTTTTGGTTTTTATAAAGGTTAGCTATTAACAATGCATAATGCATGATAAGAATAAAAATCGAAACTATGTTAGCTACGGTCCCTCCCCCAAACATAATTCGCACGGCCCCTTGTGTGGAAAGAAGTTCAGAAAGGGAAGAAAAAGAAGAAAAACAGTGAAATGAAACTACATGAAATAATATTTACAAGGTGAAGTAGTGTACCTCAATAATAATGCGCGGTTTGATCAAATTCGTCTCCGGTTGAGAATGTCGGAGTTTCGTTATCGGATTCGGGTTGTGGTGAAAGGTCAAAGGGCTCTCTTACTAAAACTTCAAATTCAACTCACAAGATTTTCACAAGTGTTAAAGCTAAAATCAAAGATTAACTTGATTTTGAGAATCGATAAAGATTCAATGCACAATTCTAGTTAGTATCTTCTATTAAGCTTAGACCCATTCTTAAGATTCTATAGAAATCACAATCTAATAATTTCCCCCAAACTTATTTTCCAATTAGCTCAAGACCCCTAATTTAAAATTTTGACAAATTCATGAAATTGAGGCTCAATCACCTAAGGAAATAACAATGTACCTAATACCCAATGGTTTTCTAACACTTAAAGACACTAAAAAATTCAATCCTTTGAGAAAATCACAAATTTCATCTTGAGTAAATAGTGTTATGAAAATCATGAGTTTAGGAGACATACCTTGGCTTAAATGGTGGGAAATGAGCAGGTATTACACTATGAAGCTAGGAAAATCGGAATCAAAGCAACAAGAACCACTAAAATCGATTAAGAAGTGAGTGAGAAAAAATGAATTTTCTTGAAGAGTTTATTAGAGAAACTTGAAGAACTATATGGAGAAGAAGAGAATGGTGTAATAAAGGTAAAAAATCGGACCAAAACTGAGCGGACTTAAAAGAAAACTGGATAAATCATTTGAGAAAACTGGAAAAATCTTAATCAAACCAATTCTCTTACCTTGTACCGGTTTGACAAAACCGGTATGTCAAACCGGTACATGAATATCGTGTTGAAGTCGCAGTTTCATCATCCCGGTGTGGAGATCTGTATGTGAATTTTGGATAATACCGGTTTGTAGTCACCAGTATAAGAAACCAGTATCGGAATATAGGTTTGATGTCGCGGAATGTACATCCCAGTATGATGCATTGAAGAGTATATTTGGGTTATACCGGTTTGACAAAATCGGTATATCAAACTGGTATACCAATTTTGGCCCTTTGTTGCGATTTTTTCATCTCGATTTAAAGCTTCATAGAAAAAAATTTGGCCCATACCAGTTTGAAAAAACCGGAATTTCACAACGGTATGAGTCTCTGTTTTGAAATTTAGCTTCTAGACACACCAAAACCTGCAAAATTAACACGCATTCAAACCTCAAGAGTTGACTTACTCAAATTTCATACCAAAAACACACTTAAAACTAAAGAAAAACTCAAAATCAAAGGATATGTACAAAAGATAACATGTGACTTCCTCTCAAGTGAGTTTTTTTCTTTTTTGAATCAACCTTGGTTGGGATCCGGAGGAAGCTTAAATCCTCCTTTATCAACTAACTCCCATGAAAAATCACTTGGAGACTTGGATTTCTTCTCATCATTCTTGAAACTAGTCTTACCATTGCTAGTTTTCTGTAGGCATTCAACAAAAAGTGCATCTTTTGTTTCCACTCAATAGTTTTGTCCATTAATGGTGGGTTTCTTTTTGGTTCCTTTGATGTCATACCTTTGAGCGCTGTTTTTACCGATATGGAGATCGATCCTTCCTTTTGACATCGATCTTGGCTCCAATTGTGGCTAAGAGAGGCCTTCCTAGAATAAGGGGTCCTTTGGTTCTTCCTTCATTTTAATGACTACAAAGTCAGTGAGCACCTTCGCACCCCCTATCTTGACCGGAACGTCTTCTAGTACTCCAACTGGAGTTTTGACGGATCCATCTGCAAGCACCAATGAGATTCCACATGGTTTGAAGGATATATGACCAATTTTTTTCTGCAATCGATAATGGCGTGAGACTCACACTTGCTCTAAGGTCACATAAACTCTTTCAAATTCAAGTGGTCCCAAGGTACAAGGAAGTGTGAAACTTCCTGGATCTTCAAGCTTTTTAGGGATTTCCGCTTTAGGAACTTTTTCACCATTGTCTTGCTTGAGCTTAATCATTCCTTCTATATCATTTAGCTTTTCCTTCATTTTAGCTTTCAAAGTGTTGCTATAAAGAGGGTATTCCATTAATGCATCGACGAGTGAGACGTTTTCCGGGACTTCCTTCATTTCTTTCTCAAATTGAGCTTTATACTTCTCCAATAGTTGTTGATTAACTCTACCTAGAAATGGAAGTTTAGGCACATAAGGTGGAGGTTCAGAGATCAGTGCTTCAAATGTGGAATCTTCTCTATATTGGCTACCTTTCCTTTTTCCTTAGAATACCCAATCATTTCTTTGGAGTCCATCTCATTCCCAATAGGTCTGTATATCACCCAAACTTGGTTTTCATTATCCTCAATGAGAGAACATGAGGATTCCTCAGCATGATACTTAATAGTGATAGCATTAGAAAACTCGTTTTGGGTTGATTGTGAACTTCCTAGAAGTTGTCCCATTGGTCGCTTTGAAGAAGAAGCAATTTGAGAAATTTGGTTGTCAAGGACCTTTAGATGAGATTAGACACCTTCAAATTAGGTAACTATGGTGTCTAAGTCTTTCAAGTGAGAAGTAATTCCCTCAATCTTGGCGTTGAGATCATCTATTTTGGCATGTATGTCTTTCTTGAGCATTCCAAACTCTATGGCATTCTTAACTTGACCTGCCAAAAGCTATCTTAAGAGTTGATTGGTTTGTTATTGAGGGTTAGAAGAGCTCTCTAAAGCTTGTTGCTATTGAGGTGCTTGAGGACTAGAGAAACCTTGAGGTTTGTTGGAGAAGAATTGTTGGTTGGGTTGAAAACCACCTTGGGTGTTGAATTGAGGTATAGGTTGGAAACTTCCTTGGTGTTATGGCTTGTTAGGGTAGACTTGGTCTTGAGGATTAGCCATATTGTTGTTGCGGTACGAGAGACTAGGATGTTGGTTGTAGTTATTGTATCCTTGATTGTATCCTTGGTTACCAACATAAGAAATCTCTTCTTGAGTTACCTCCTCTTGTTGAACATTCTCTACTAAATCACCAACAAAGTGGACAGCTCTTAGTTGGGAAAGTATGAACTTATCCAACTTTCCTTTAAGTGACTTAATATCTTTCTTGTAGCTATCATTCCTACCACTATCCCGAACCATACGATCATAATCTTCACCATAGTTTCCATCACTCTGAGCAAGAATCTCAAAAAGTTTCAGTCCATTCTCTTTGGTTTGGCTAAAGAAGTTGCCATGACTAGCGGTGTCTAACATCATTCTATACTTTGGGGAAATACCACGATAAAATGTTATGAGTAGGCTTTCTCCAGAGAATCCGTGAAGTGGACACTGAAGTGTGTTTCCTTTGAACCGTTCCCAAGCTTCACCAAACGATTCAATACCGTTTTTCATAAATCCAAAGATCTCATCTCTAAGGCGGGCATTTTGCATTGTAGAGAAAAACTTGGTGAGAAATACCTTTTTACAAGCATCCCAAGTTTCAATCGAATTACGAGGCAAGTTCTTCTCCCATGCGTTAGCTTTTTCTCCCAAAGATAAGGGAAACAAACGTAATTTGAAAGCGTCTTCGGTTACACCATGATCTTTATTGTGCTACAAAACATGTCAAAGTCTTCCAAATGATCAAGAGGGTCTTCCATTGGTAGACCATGAAACTTAGAGTTTTGGACCATGTTGATCAAGCTTGATTTGATCTTGAAGTTGTTGCTAGCAATTATTGGAGGATGAATGCCGGCACGATGTCCATAGGCATTTGGGGCATCATTAGCACCAATGGTTCTAGCATTTGGTGGTGGGTTATTGTTTCCACCACCATTGTTGTCTTGATTTTTGTTATTTTGGTGTTCCATATCCAAGTCCAATCGTCGAAGATGAGCAAGACGCTCTTGTTCTCGGCATTCACCAGTGTGTTGTCGTTCAAGTGCGCGAATGTCTTCAACAAGTGGAATGAGATTGGTTGGTCCTCTACTTCTTTGGTTCATACACCTAAAGATGCATAAAAAAGAAATTAAAGGAGTTAGTAAACAAATGTGAAAGGATTTAGTCACAACAAATTCAAAGTCCTAATGGTTAATCGAATTTCCGAATCGGCAACGACGCCAATTTGATAAACAAGAATTTTCTAAATCCTTATCTAGTCAAGTAATCCTAGATCACTCAAGTGTCATTGTAATTTTAGGTGTCAATCCAATTTTAAGAATCTTCTTTAGTCTAAGATAAAAGGATTTGGTTGGTTTTGAAACATTAATTAAGCAATAAACTAAAAGTCAACAAAAAGTCAACAAAAAGTCAAAAGAGTAAAAGCCAACAAAACTAGGCAAAAGTTAACTAAAACTATGGTTTAAACAAAGACTAAAATGTTATACAAATGAGTTTAGGTTATTGACTTAGATGATCAAGTGAAGTTCTATGATGCTTAATACAATCATTCAATGATAATCTTTGGTCTAAGACTCCCTAATTTAGATTAATCCACTCCCATGGTAATAATCCATTTCCTAATCCTGAAACTAACACAATCCCTTGGATAATTACACAAAAGAAAGCATTATGGTCTAATTTATTCAACCACTAAACTAACTAACACAATTCCTTGGCTAGGCCTCATTTAACATTCAAATAACTCATTCGGGCATTTTCACAAACACCTTCCGGGCATGAATTTTCCTATGATCTAGAAATGAATGATCAAGTCAAATCTAGCATTAAGAACATTATATGAATAAATATATAAGTAAACTAAGCCCTAAGCATCACAATCCATCACTTAATCACCCTAATATACCTAACCCATTTACTTATAAGAAAACTACTCACTAGTCATGATGCAAACACAAAATCCCATGATAAGAATGTCTTTGATCATGCTCTAAACAAGAAATAAGTGAAAGATAAACAAAGAAAAATAAGAAAACTAGATTAAAGATTCAAATCCAAAAGTTTACACAAGAAAGGAAAACAAGAACAAAAGTAAAAAAAAGA
The DNA here is from genome assembly GCA_900406425.1 of Iberis pinnata. Classification (NCBI taxonomy): domain Eukaryota; kingdom Viridiplantae; phylum Streptophyta; class Magnoliopsida; order Brassicales; family Brassicaceae; genus Iberis; species Iberis pinnata. The sequence goes on from OVBE01003552.1 coordinate 22,641, forward strand.
TCCTTACAAATTAGGTTTAAAATATATGTATACTATCCTAAAAAGGTATTAGGTTAATCCAAAACATTTAGGGTTAACCCAATTTAAATTGGGTAAGAATCTCCAAAAAGGGTAAAAATTTTGTTCAGCTCGGCCAATACCGGTTTGACAAAACCGGTATGTCAAACCGGTATCGGTTTATCTTCTTCATTTCTTCTTATACCGGTTTTTTGACACTAGTGTGTAAAACCGGTATGGCCATACCGGGCATTTTTACCGGTTGTGTCAAATTGGTATGGCCATGTATGTTGCTCCATCTTCTGGTACGGTTTAACTAGACCGGTATGTTAAACTGGTACCACTACACCGGTTTATGATACTGGTTTCTTCAAACCGGTATAATCTTTTGTCTTTGTCTTCTCTTCATACCGGTTTTCCTAGACCGGTACGGCAAACCGGTATAGACCGGTTTGCTCCTTTTCTGCACTCTTTTCCATCCATTTGATCCATATAATAGTCTGTGTCCACTTCCATCACCTAGAACATTAAATGCTATGAAAATGCAACCTAAAAACATCTTAATGCAAGTGAATCTACACAAAATGAAAAAAATGAGGATTAGAAATCATGAAAATCCAATTATATCAGAGCTGAAGAGAAATTCTACAAGCAAAAGTCGCGCATAACCTGGTTGAGACATGGTGACCAAAATACACGGCATTTTCATCGTGTTGCAGCGACCTATTTCGCCAAAAATACCATCAAGCAGTTGTGACTTCCATTTGGTGAGGTCGTCAGTGGCTTACCAACGATTAAAAATGTTGCAGTCTCGCACTTCAAGACATTTCTTTAAGCTGAAGTTCCTCTTGTTCCTCTTTCTTAGCCGGAGCTTAGTGAGCTTCTCGATTACTACTGTCCTACCTCTCTCGTCACATCACTGATTTCTCATATTTATTCTCTAGAAATCCATTCTACCTTATTTGCTATGCCATCCAACAGGGCTCCGGGTCCTGATGACTACACACTAGAATTTTTTTAAGCAGCTTGGCTGATTATAGGTTATGACTTTGTGGTTGCGTTTTAATCTTTTTTCTCTATGGTTTTCTGCCTCGGGGTATCAATGCAACAATAGTCTCTTTAATACCTAAAGGCGATAACCCTCAAACAATGAAGGACTATCGACCCATAAGCTGCTGTAATGTTATCTACAAAGTTATCTCCAAGATTCTTGTTAATCGCCTGAAGACCTGCCTCCCAGAGTTCATTGCCCCAAACAAGAGTGCTTTTGTGCAAGGCCAGTTGTTACTTGACATTGTTATGCTTGCAAATGAAGTGGTTAAGGACTACCATAATCCATCGATCTCATCTTGATGCATAGTTAAGTTTAATATATCTAAAGCCTTTGATACTATTAACAGGGGTTTCTTGGTTGCAGTTTTATAGGCTATGGAGTTTTCTCCGCGTTTTGTCCATTGGATTTAACTCTGTATTTCCACTGCGACTTTCTCAATCTCGGTCAATGTTGAACTTGCTGGCTACTTTCCTACTCGTTGGGGTATCCAACAGGGTTTTTCTCTCTCTCCCTAATTATATGTCATAGCTAACAATGTTTTATCCAAGCTTTAGAATGCAGCAGCAGCCTTAGGACGTTTTGGCTACCACCCCGCTGCCATGACCTTCTTTTAACCCATCTTTGCTTTCTCGACGACATCCTGGTATTATCTGATGGCGCACAAACTTCCTTATCCAACATCCTTTACGTGCTACATACATTCAGTCAAGCCTCGGGGCTTTCCATTAATCTCTCCAAATCCTCAATCTTCATCGTCGGACCGCCGCAACCGGGTATGCTTGACTATATCTCCTCCTTGAAGCTTCACCGTGACTCTCTTCCTACCAGATATTTGGGTCTCCCCTTAGTACACATGGTCTAACTGCTGCCAACTATGCCCCACTCATTGATCGTATTCGATCTCGCATCAAGACCTGGTCTGCAAAGCTTCTCTCTTTCGCTGGTCGAATGATATCTTGTGTTTTTGATGCATTTAACCTATCATTTTTCATGCATTATATGGTGATTCACTTGCATATATGTTATATAGCTTGCATTTTGATTGCATATTATTATTTCAGGTGGTAGATGTGAAGAAACCAAAGTCAAGGATCAAAAAGGAGTTTAAAGATGATAAAGGAAGCATGAAGAGAGCATACCGAGAAACCACATCGGTTTAACCAAACCGCTATAACTGCACCGGTCAATAGAAACCGCTACAAGACGCTGCTATGAAGAAGAAAACACTCCAGAGAAAGACATCAGTTTGTAGTACCGGTGGCCATACCGGTTTACACAAACCGGTATGGACCATATGAGTCAACATTTTCCCCAAACTTTGACTTGTTTTGAACCATTTTTAAGTGGGTTAACCCAAATTTCTTGGGTTAACCCAAGGGATTTTAGAGAGACTATTTAAACCTTTTACCTAATTTGTAGGAAGGTTAAGCTTTATTTTTCTAAGAACAACCATTGTAATCCTTTTGATTCTTCTTCTATTTTAGGTTTTATTTCTTGGTTTGATTGTTTGTTTTCTTCTCAAATCTACTTCTAATCATGATCAACCACATATCTATTCTTAGATTTTGTGTTTAACAAATGATTAATGAGTAGTCCTTAATAAGCAAATGGTTGGGTAACTAGGTTGATTAAGTGATGGATCATGATGTTTAGGGCTTAGTTTTCATTAATGTTCATGTAGTTGATTGCCTTAATGCTAGATTTAACTTGATCAATTGAATCTAGATCATAGGTTGGATTGTGCCCAAAAGGTATTTGATGAAATGCCGGAATTAATTTCTATATGCTAAATGAGTCCTAACCAAGAGATTTGTGTTAGTTAGTTTAGTGGTTTAGCATGAATTAGGATTTAATGTTTCATAATTGTGTAATTATCCAAGAGATTGTCTTAATTACATTATTAGAAAAAGAAATAGTGTCATGAAAATGGATTAGTCTATTTAAATGAATCTTAGACCGAAGATTAGCTTAATAGTTAGTATTAAACATCATAGGAAATCACTTAATCATATGAATCAATTTCCCATACCATTTATCTAACCATTTTACATTTGAATTCAAGTTTAATTTTCTGTTGACTTTTATTAATTGTTGTTGACTTTTGAAACTATTAACTTTTATTGACTTTTTAGTTTATGAATGCTTGAATGTTTGAAACCTATCCAAATCTTATTAGCTTAGACTAGATATAATTCTAACATGATTAGTGAAGTTAAAATCTACCTGAATTTGGTTGATATCTTAAGTTCTACAATGATGAATGATTAGACTTGAGTATTTGCTTAGATATGTCCAAAATCTTGTTTATCAAATTGGCGCCGTTGCCATTTCAAGATAGTTTTAACCATTAGTGATCTGAATTTTTTTGGGACTAAGCCCATTTAATTTTATCTCGCTAATTTCTCTACTCTCTTTTGTTTTTTCACTTCAGGTGTATAAACCTGAGAAGCAGAGCCCCTACAAACCTTCTACCAATTGTTGAGGACATCAGAGCATTTGAACGCCAAAATACTCGGTAACGAAGAGCACAAGAGCGTTTTGATCATATTCAACATTTGGACTTGGAAATGGACAACCAGGATGATCACAATCAGAATGCCAATGGTGGTGGAAACAACAATCAACCACGCACCACTGGGACGAATGATGCGCCAAACCGCCATGCCCAACGCACCGGCATTCGTCCACCACTAATTACCAACAACAACTTTGAAATCAAATCCATCCTCATCAATGTAACACCCCGGTTCCGGTCAAACCCTCTTTTGACCAAAACCGATGTTGTTAC
>OVBE01003553.1:0-26473 GCA_900406425.1 Iberis pinnata
AGACATAAGACTATTCATCTCATTAGTAATTGTTGCTGGGAGGCGGAAACACTTCATCGAATATATAGGTATTGCCATTGCTATACTTTTCATTAGAACCTCCTTCGGAGCTGGATTCAAATAACGACACTGCCAACCCGATATTCGTTTTTGCACATTTTCAAGAATGTAATTAAATAGCTCTGTTTTCTTCCGTCCAAATTGCTCAGGTAAGCCTAAATACTTGCCACCTCCACCCACTTTATGAATACCCAAGATTAATTTAAGTCTATCTTGTGTATGTTGATATATTTTACTCCCAAAGGTGATATTCGATTTGTCATAATTGATCAGTTGACCTGATGCTGAAGCATACTGATCCAACATATCCTTCAGCCTTGTACAATTAGTCGTATCCGCCTTTACGAAGAATAGAGAATCATCAACAAAGAAAAGATGACTGATTGTTGGAGCTTGACGACAAATTTTAATGCCCTGAAGTGCACCCGTAGCCGTTGCCGCTGACAACATAGAACTAAGGTCATCAGCACATATGATTTAAAGATATGTAGATAACGGATCCCCTTGTCGTAGTCCCCTCTGTGGATAGAATTCACCATATGGGCATCCATTGATGAGTACCGAAAACGAAACCGAGCTAACACACTTCATAATCCAATTTATCCAGACCGGTGCAAATCCCTTCTTTGTAAGTACATCACGTAAAAACTGTCATTCTAACCGATCATAGGCCTTGCTTATATCGGTTTTGATCGCCATATAGTTGGTAGCTATATGTGTTGTTGAGCGTAAGGCGTGAAACATTTCATGTGCAATTAACACATTGTCTGAGATTGAACGACCTGGTATAAAAGCTGCTTGAGAAGTGGATATTAATCCTGGAAGATGTTTTTTCAGACGAATGACAAGAACTTTTGAAATGATCTTGTATAAGACATTACAAAGACAAATAGGGCGAAAATCCGACATGGATCGCGGTTCCTTAATCTTCGGAATCAGACAGATGTTAGTGTGATTCCAGACTTCTGGTAGATGACCTGTTTCAAAAAAGATTGAACCTCCCGAACGATGTCAGGTCCTATCTCATCCCAAAAAGTGTGGTAAAACCGAGCTGTAAAGCCATCATGACCCGGAGCTTTATAAGCACCAATGGCAAAAATCACCGACTTAATCTCTAACGGAGTGATTGGCGCAGTTAGATCATTGTTCATTGCAGATGTAACAACTGGATGCACATTATCCAAAGTAGAGTTCGTAACGATGTTGGTATTACTCGTGAATAAATCCAAGAAATATTAACGAGCAAGATCTGCCATATTTTTGTTTCCACTTATTATTTCTCCTGACTCAGAGACCAAGAAAAGTAACCGATTCCTAGCTTGCCTGTTTTTAGTAATTTTTAAAATATAATTATTAATCAATAAACAATAATACTAGATTTTAATTAATAAAGAAATCGTCCGGCACATGTGTAAATTAATTGAATGGTAACAAAAGTCAAATTACCGTGTGCAACTACATCAACGGACCAACTCAATGGAAAATAACAAGTGGATTCTACACGTGTCACCATCTCATTGACTTCTAATGTGTACACGGACCCTTGCGACGCAAGCTTCCTTCCTCTCCAAGTCTAGTTTAATTTTTAATTAACAAAATTATAGAATCAAATGCAATAAAAGTTTCTAAAAATTACGATCGGCTCTTTCTCTCTTTACTCATCCATCGCTCTAAAACCCTTTCTTCAAAATCTTTAGGTCATCGGAAAATTTCCGATCAGAGAAGATGTTGTCTTCATCCGATTTCTCTTTCTCACCATCAACGCTATTTTCAGCGTACGCATCTTTAACCGGCTTCTTGATGCTCTTTAGGTCAATGCTCAACGATTTCGTTCCCCAGAAGCTCCAATCGTACTTCTCTACCTTAATCGACCGATATTTCTCTACTAATTCGAAGAATCTCACGGTGGTTATCGACGAGAACTTCGGATTGAAACGGAATCAAGTTTTCGAAGCGGCTGAATTGTATCTCCGAGACAAAATCGGACCAGATACAATGCGTTTACGCGTCGGGAAAACTCCTAAACAAAAACATTTCACTATCTCGATCGAGAAAGGAGAAGAGATCTTCGATTCTTTCGAGAACTCGGAAGTGAAATGGACCTACGTTCAATCGGAGAACGAGAAAGGCGATAAAGTGAAACGGTACTACGAGCTCACATTCGAGAAGAATCTGAGAGAGAAAGTGATGAGCTCTTATCTAAACCACGTTGTTGTAGAATCTGAAGAAATCAAAAGGAATCTAAGAGTTGTGAAACTCTATAGCCGAGATGTTTACTCAAGCGACGATGACAGTGGATGTGCTGGTGGAAATTGGGGATGTATCAATCTTGAACATCCTTCAACATTCGATACATTAGCTATGGATCCAGATGCTAAGATGAAGATAATCAATGATTTAGAAAGGTTTCTAAAGAGAAGAGAGTTTTATAAGAGAGTTGGTAAAGCTTGGAAACGAGGTTACTTGTTATATGGACCTCCAGGAACTGGTAAATCAAGTTTGATTGCTGCAATGGCTAATTACTTAAAGTTCGATGTGTTTGATCTTGACCTCAGCACTATTTATGACAATGGTGATTTGAAGAGAATCTTGTTGTCCACAACGAATCGTTCGATTCTGGTTATTGAAGATATTGATTGTAATGCCGAGGTTGTAAACAGAGAAGCTGAAAATCAAGAAAACGAAGAAGAAAAAGTTGGAGGAAAGGTGAGATCTTTTTTGAATTTTTTAGGGATTTGAGAGAATCATCCATCTATTGGTTCTTACTATTATGATAATTTTGTCTTGTTTAGGTGACTCTATCAGGGATTTTGAATTTCATTGATGGGTTATGGTCTAGCTTTGGAGATGAGAGAATCATTGTGTTCACAACAAATCACAAGGAGCGACTTGATCCAGCTCTCCTACGTCCTGGAAGAATGGATGTGCATATCAACATGTCGTATTGTACAGGTCTTGGATTCAGAACATTGGTCTCTAATTACCTCGGTTTAGATGGTTTAAACCATCCTTTGCTGGAAGAAATCGAGAGGTTGATTGATTCAACAGAGGTTACTCCAGCTCAATTAGCTGAAGAGTTGATGCAAGATGATGATACTGATGTTGTTCTTCGTGGAGTAGTTAGCTTTGTTGAGAAGAGGAAGAATGAAAGAAGCAAGACCACTAAGAAGGAGGTTTTATCTAGTTGTGAAAAAAATGATGATGACGAAAAACAGAACGGTTCTTGGACTAGTAGTGTACAGAAGAACAAGAAGAAAGGTGGAAAACGAAAAGGAAATGGGAAAACAAAGCCCAAAACTTACTAATTTGTGTATATATAACGTGGATTGTTGTGTAAATTGAAAAATTAAGCTCTGTATATTTAAAAAAAATCCAAACCAGTTAATGAACTATAAATTAAGATTGAATGAAAGAGAGGAAATAAACCAATGCATTCATATTAATATTGATCGGACTGTCATATTATATTAATATTTCTTACAATAAAAGATATGATAGTATTAATAGATAACTATTAAATTTACAACAAAGTGGCTGTAGTTTAGTGGTAAGAATTCCACGTTGTGGCCGTGGAGACCTGGGCTCGATCCCAGCAGCCACATATTTTGAGCCATCTTATCTACTTTTAAAAGCCTCTGTAAGATATAGAAGGTCTCCAAGAGTAGTTGTACTTGAACCACTTTTGAGGCTTTGAGTTAGGTTTAAGCTACACCGGCTCTTTATTGGAAACTTCCGTTTAGACAAAAAGAAGATGCGACCATTATACGTAAGACACGTGTCTATTTTCCCTGCTTCCACGTGCTCACCCGATTACTTGATTCGTTTTGAATCGTTTAATCTTTCCCTAAATTGTATATATGGAGAAAAATCTCATAAGTTTTATTAATTCAAATTGATGGTATAATCCTTAATTTAATGCGTTTTATTCATAATTCAGTGCCCTTAATTTCTTAAGTTAATGGTACTATTGGTTTTTCTATAGACAATTCAACTTTTTATTATATAAAATTTACACAAAATATTTATAAATATATAATTAATAATGAAATGCCCTTGATGAAAAATATATAATGAACAGTTATGTAACAATTTTATGTTTTTCACTATATTTTTATTACATTTTCAAAATAATACTAATATATTTATTTTTCTAAAATATTACAAAACTAAAACTAAACTCTACGTTTCCATAAGTAAATTTTACATCCTAAAAAAAAATATATATACTTGATATATGCCACATATATATAAATTTACAGAAATATTTGAGTGTTTGTGACATTTCATTTTGTAAGAAAAAACCTAGAGATATTTTTGAAATAACTGAGTGGATTTGCCTTTTAAAAAAAGAAATAATTTTGTTTTGAAAGTATTAAAAGTAATGTATATGTTACTATTTTAAAAAGGAATAATGTGGACAGTGCATTCAACTTTTTCACGTTTTAATTTTAGATATATCTAGATAGTTTGTAACTGAAGTTTTTAAGAAAGGAGAAAACAAAATATCTAAAAGAATGTCGTTTTCGTAATTAGCAGACTTTCGAAATTCCTAAAAAAAGAAAAAGAAGTAAACAAAAGCTTCTTCTTCAACCAACGTATTGCTTCTTCTTCTTCCTCTCCTCTTTAACATATTTCTCCGTATGGGTCTCACTACTTCTTAACTTCTCCTTCTCTCTTTCTTTCTTTTTATATCTTGTGGATAATCATGAAGAACACTTCTTTATCCAGATCCAATCATGCCCTTTTCTTCTTTCTCTGATTACACAGCTACAACGATTCAGCTTTTTTAATTGCTGTTTTGGTATGTCAATCTTATCTCTTTGTTTGTTCTCAGCTTAATTTAACTCCCAATTTCGATGTTGATTCGATAAAGACTTGATTTTGATTACATCGAAAGTTTCCTTTTTTAGGGTGAGTAGTAAAATTGATAGCTAAGTAAAGGAAGGATTCAAAAAAAAAAAAAGTGATTTTTTTCAATTGGAATAACGTAAAGGTGAAAAAAGCGTAAATCCCTAAAATTTCGAAAATCCCTATAATAAACCCATTTTTCAAAATTGAGATTTTTTTTTTTTGTATGGGTTTTGTTTGATTTAGGAGATGGCAATGCTAGTTGAGCCACCAAATGGGATTAAACAAGAAGGTAAACATTACTACTCGATGTGGCAAACATTGTTCGAAATCGATACTAAGTATGTTCCAATTAAACCAATTGGAAGAGGAGCTTATGGTGTGGTTTGTTCTTCAATCAATCGAGAAACCAATGAAAGAGTTGCCATTAAAAAGATTCATAATGTGTTTGAGAATCGAGTTGATTCCTTAAGAACATTAAGAGAACTCAAACTTCTTAGACATGTGAGGCATGATAATGTGATCTCTCTCAAGGATGTTATGTTGCCTTCTATTCGATCGAGTTTCAAAGATGTTTATTTGGTTTATGAACTTATGGATACTGATCTTCATCAGATCATTAAATCCTCTCAATCTCTTTCTGATGATCACTGCAAATACTTTTTGTTTCAGGTATAAAATTTTATCTCTCTTTTCGGGTTGATCTTACATTTCTGAGTTTAGTTATTGACATTTGCTTTTGTTTTTTGTTATGTTAAGTTGCTTAGAGGATTGAAATATCTTCACTCTGCAAACATACTTCATCGCGATTTGAAACCCGGGAACCTTTTAGTCAATGCGAATTGCGATCTAAAGATTTGCGATTTTGGATTGGCGAGAACGAGCCAAGGTAATGAGCAGTTCATGACTGAGTATGTGGTTACACGTTGGTACCGAGCACCGGAGTTGCTTCTTTGCTGCGATAACTATGGAACCTCCATTGATGTGTGGTCAGTTGGATGCATATTTGCGGAGATTCTTGGTAGAAAACCGATTTTCCCGGGAACAGAATGTCTGAATCAGCTTAAGTTAATCATCAATGTTGTTGGTAGTCAGCAAGAATCAGATATTCGGTTTATAGATAACCCGAAAGCAAGAAGATTTATAAAGTCACTTCCTTTCTCAAGAGGTACACATCTCTCAAATCTATACCCACAAGCCAATCCTTTAGCTATAGATTTGTTGCAGAGGATGCTTGTTTTCGATCCAACGAAGAGAATCTCTGTAACTGATGCACTCTTACATCCGTACATGGCGGGATTGTTTGATCCTGAATCCAATCCTCCTGCAAATGTTCCGATTTCTCTGGACATAGATGAGAACATGGAGGAAGGAATGATCAGAGAGATGATGTGGAATGAGATGCTTTATTACCATCCTGATGATGAAACTACAAATGCTGCCTAGTCACAACATCAAAGAGTAAGTTTGTTTTGGTTTCTTTGTCTCAGCAGCTTTGATCTCTCTCTTGTTTGTTTTAGTTGCAGTGAGTGATTAGTAGTAACAGAGTTTATGAGTATTTTCTTATCTACTTTGTAATATGCTATGTGGTTATGCACGAGAATGTTTGTGACTCTTAAGAAGTTTAAGGTTTGTTCTTCTTACATTATGTTTGAGTTTATGAGTTTACTTATACAATATTTGCACTTGCCAGTCACTAAATAATTACTATCATTCTTTAAAATATTCATAACCATAAAATATAGATGATTATGTTGACCAAAATCATATTTCGTTGGGACTCGTTTAACCAGTCATTAATCTCAGCAATCGCAATTTCTATTCACACTGTTTTTGTGATCCGATTTTAATTTTGCAATTGGAAATGGTCACTGTTGTTAGTGATAAACTGATAACAAAACAAACACTATTGTTAGTAACAATTCTTAGTCACTGGCTATTAGCAAAATGATTAGAGCCATATATATAGTTTTCTCTATTTTCGGGTTAATCTTTAAAGTGGGTTTAATATGTATCAAATCTTTTCCAATTGCAAATTGTGTCACCATGTTTTGTTTATTTTTGTTACAACTATAAAAATTTCACAATAGATTAATGTTTACTACTTTTGAGCCACGAATAGCTTTTTTTTGTCAACAGAAAATGCTATTTATTTATAAATTTGTTAATTAAAATATGAAACTAGATTTTTTTTTTCTTTGAACATTTTTTAACGTATATATTTCATTACATTCCTAATAAGCAATAAATGCTATAAAAAATTAGAAAAAATTATGTTAAATAAATTTTATTATCTATAACAGTAGTCAGTTTCACACATCATGTTTACGTTAATTCTTACGAATTTCATTAATGAATTAAAATTATGATAGTTGATTAACATTATTGATATTCTAGTTAAAAAAAAATTCTTGCATTTTTCATCAATATTAATAATATCTAATAACGATTACAAAAAAACAACATTAAACCTCGCAAATTTCGAGTGTCATATCTCAAAATTTCAAGAGATAAAGGTTCACCACACGTAAGTCAAAGAAAGTACACCGACACTAATACAAAAGAAGAACAGACAAGCGAAAGTTAGAATAAAAACCGGACGACATTTACAGGCACCAAGACAGAGAGCCACTCTTGACACCAAAGCTGAAGAGACCTACTCCAAATAGACTAAAAGCTCCATAAGAAGGCCGGTAACAAAAATACCAAACATAGTATTCCTCTTTTGATGAATAATACTACCACATACGAAGGACGCATATACTATTATTCAGGACACAAGGATCCAAAACGATAACTAGAAACCCCAAAGAAAGCCTGGGGAGAGGCAAAGCCGAACTTGAAGTAAGAAGACTGATAAACGCCTATGATGCAGTGTCGCAAAGGATAAGACTTCGATCACACCTAACTCGTAGAAATAAAGAGCGATAACCTCTAACAATATTCGATCACACCCAACCTTACAAAATTCGACAAATGACTGAGACTGAAGAGGAGAAAATGGAACTAACAAGCCATATAACATAGCAAGAACCCTCAACAAAGTGACAGAAATGCCGAAACACCTAAGCCAAAGAAGCACCAAACTGAACAACCAACCCCTAATTCTAAAACCGCCACAAAGCCATGCTACACATTGACAACTCCAACGAAAACCAAACGCAACTAACCATATCACCATACGAAAGCCAAACCCTGACCAAAACCTACAAATCTAACAAATAGAGCCCAAAGACACTTATAGATGAAGCCCAACCAAACCAAGAAAAACCCGACCTTGCGGAGCCACCAGAGAAAGTAGACATGAGCTGCCAAGCAGTGACATAGCTAGCACTGTTGAGAGGATGACCAACAGAGATAGGACAGACGAAGACCTAGGAGAAACAACCGTTTATGTTGGTTTTTGGAGCCCGACGTGTATTATAAATCCATAGACAATAATCCATATCAATTTCTGATGAATAAGAACATAAGCAGAAGCGTACCTGATGAATCCATGATTTTTGTTTTTTGAATTATGGAATGGATCTTCCAAAGCAAATCCTATGTGACTTTAGATCTCTGGTGATGAGATGCAGAGAGTTTCTGTATTTTCGGCTAGGGTTGTTTTAGGGACCATAACCCTCTATTAATAGAGAATCAATTTATAGTTCGGCCCCTCATCAAAATAGAAATTACCAAAGGTATCCACAACTAATTATTTCATAACACTTATGCCTCAAGTCTTTACTTTATTACAAAATTGGCCACATAATATTTGACTTATTAAATAATGACCCTAACATTTTGTTATATACATGTGTGATCCCAAATAAATCTTACAATCTCCCATTGGGTTATATATATATATATTCTCAAAAAGTGGTAGACCTTAGTGAACTCAATATTGTCATTATTTTCAAGGCACAAACAATCTCGTCCATTAACCATATCAACTTAGGATCATAGCGGTGTTTGTTATATCAATCATAACTAAACCAGTCATGGTCTCATAAATCTACATAGTTAAATGACATAAATCAATTATGAAACATGTGGCATGAAAATCACATGAAAAGTGATCGGCACATGTCGATTTTCAAGTTGTCCTACTTTAGTGAGATCTTTTAACTTTATTTTACAAAGTGTAAGCTGAAACTTAAACATTATTTTTGATTAGAACATGTGTAAAACTCAACCAAATAATATAGAACTTGAAACAAAATGATAAACTCCCACTAAATTGAATGATCCTCAAACACCAAAAACTGCAATCGTTTGAGGAACTATACTGATGGAGTTTGTTCTTAAGTTTTCTATGAAAATCTGACCACTTTGTACCCTTCCTTAAATCGGCATTGTAAGTCTACATATTTAGACTTTACCGAACTCCTATTACCGGAGTACCAAATGACTACCTTATTGTCACTATACAACTTTAATGATATTCCAATTCTTATAGAATTTGCAGCCATGTGACAAAATATCTAGTCAAATATATCCAGCAAAATTTCTTTAAAATCATAATCATATAACCTAATGATCTCCAAAATATCTAATTAATGATAGGTGAGTATATACCCTTTGGTCTCTTTAGATACCTTATGACCCTTTAGGTTTTCTAATGGTCCTAATATGAATTGCTTAAGTATCTACCCAAAACTCAAAAATGTACGCAATATCCGAATGCGTACAAACTTGAGCATACACTAGACTCCCTAATGCAAATGCATGAGGCATCTTCTGTATTTTTGTAAATTTTGAAATTTCCTTTAGGGTCAAATTTCCTTTAGGGCACTAATTGAGACAAAATTTGTCTCTCTTAAAAACTAGAGTATTCCCTAGTTGCAATCCTGCATGCCAAATCTGTAAAGAACTTTATCGATATAACTTTTTGTGACAATCCAAGAATTCCTCGAGAACGATCTCGACGAATCTCAATTCCTAAGACAAAATATGTCTCACCAAGATCTTTCATTTCAAAATTTTCCTTAAGAAATCTCTAGGTTTCAACTAGTATGCTCATATCATTAGTGGTCATTAGTATGTCATCGACATATAAAACCATGAAAATACACTTGCTCCCACTGAACTTTTGATACACACAATCTTCAACCAAATTCACCTCAAACCCAAAGGAGATGATAACCTTATGAAATTTATGGTACCATTGACGAGACACATGTTTTAGCCCATAAATGGATTTTGTCAATTTGTAAACCATGTACTTTGCATCACCTAAGGCAAAGTTTTCTGGTTGCTCCATATAAATTGTTTCATCAATGTCTCCATTAAGAAATTTTGTTTTGACATCCATCTGATGAAGCTCTAAATCATAATGTGCAACAAGGGCCATAATTTTCCTAAAAGAGTCCTTTGAAGAAAATAGAGAAAAGATCTCTTTATAGTCAATCCCTTCCTTCTGAGTATAGCTTTTTACCACTAGACGAGCCTTATACTTTTCCACATTACCATCAGATTTCTCTTGGTTTTAAATATCCATTTGCAACCACTGTTTTTCTTTCCTTTTGGTAACTGGATAATGTCACAAACTTTATTGTCTAGTATTGATTGATACTCTTCTTTCATTGCTTTAATCCACTTATATGAAATGGAACAACTCATAGCCTGACGGAATTTGATAGGATCATCTTCCACAATAGTTTGATTTTCCTCATGTTCCATTAGAAATACTATATAATCATATGAAATAGCATTTCTCCTCACCCTAGTGGATCGTCGCAAAGTAACCTGATCTTGCTGCACCAGTTCTGAAGGATTTTGAATTTGACCTTCATGTTGGATATCATCAACATTTTGATTTGGATGAAGAACCTTGTTATCAACTTGACGTTATAATCCTTCATGTTGGATATTATCAACATCTTGAATTGAAGGAAGAACTTTATTATGAACTTGAGGTTCTAAATTTTCTTAGTCAAAAGCAACTATATGAATCGGTATTTGTACTAGAGCCGATTCTATCTCAAATACAATACCCCTAACTTTATTTCTCCCCCAAATTCGATATCCCTAAAGAATTTATCTGAACCTTCTCAAAATTGGTCTTTATAGTGGGACCATAAAATTTATATCCTTTAGATCGTTCTGCATAACCAACAAAGTAACTGCTCACAGTTCCGGAGTCCAGTTTCTTTTCATATGGCATATAAGGCATAGCCTCAGCTGGACATCCCCATATGTGAAAATGCTTTAGGCTGGGTTTTTGATGTCTCTGTATTTTAATGGTTTTTAGAAGTCATTTAGCATCAATTTTTAGTCTTTAGGTGTTCATATATCACATTTATAGATGTTATTAGCAAGATTGTAATTTTTAGGGATTTCGCATTAGCATTTGCATATACATGTATTTTGGAGATTTTTTAGGACTTTCAGAAGTTTTCAGGACGATTTGTGAAGATCCAGAAGAGGAACGAAACCAGCTCAAGCGCAATTTAAGCCAAGACAAATATGGCCAGACCACATCTCAGCTTTGTGCTCGACACCATCGAGCCAAAGCCATCGAGCCGTTTTTATACCTCGTCCCTTTGGCTCGATCCAGCATAAAGGCCCAGCTCGATCACCGCAACTCTTTTGGCTCGATTCCGTGATTGAGCCACCTTTGGTGCGGCTCGACCTATTTCTCTTGGCCACCTCGATCGCGCATGCTCCTTGGCCTCGATCTCATGATCGAGACACCTCTACTTCATCTCGAATAAATCCAACACGCTTAGCTTGATCCAGGCACCTTCTCGGCTCGATCCCGCGATCGAGCCATGCCNGAGCCAAACCAAAGCTCATCTTGGCCAAGTTCTTCTCCTCTCTAGGCCAACTCGATCACTCTCTGCACCATTTTCTACATGGCTTGATTACAAGAATTCTCAGCTTGAGCCCAAGCATGCTCCAACCCGACCAACTCGAATCAAGATGGACATGACCCATGACCCAGTTTAATGATTGTATTTTGTCTTTTATGCGTTTTAGGGATTTTCCAAAACATTATATAAAGCCCTAAAACGCCTCCTTTTGGGGGAAATCTTTTCTTTTGCCATTTTTAGGTTTTGTCTTAGGTTTTATTTTTCTCTCTTTTTTTCTTAGTATTCTTCATTTCAAACCCAGATTTCTTTAAGTTTTATGTTAATGTTCTGTTTTTTTTTTTTTTTACTTTCATGCATAGATTAGGGATGTGAACTAACTGATGCATGTTGATTTAAGTTTTTAAGTTTTCAATCTTGTTGATCATTTCCTCTGTTTTGTTACTGTTCCATTGATGTTCTTATTTTCTGGGTTGATGTTCTTGATGTTTTAGATCTTCATCTTCTGCATCCTTGTTCGTTTTGTCTTTTCTTCTGTATTAGGGTTTTAAAAAGTCTGTTCTTAGTTGTTGACTTTAGATATGAAATGTTTTCCTTAGTAGCCATGCTTTCATGTTCTCCTTGAGGATGAGATATGGTAGTGTTGTTTCCTTGTTCCTCCTAGGTGTCTAAACTTTATGGTTTAATAGATCCCTTCTTTGTCATTGTGCTTAATGATGTTATTTCGACCTGACCCGTTGAGATATGATCTTGGACACTTCAACAGCCGAAAAGTGATTCATTGAAGTGACATGATCTAGGTGATTTCAGAGATTTGCATCCCATCCTAAGGAATTAGATGCTTAGGATATGCATTTCAGCTTAAGGAATTAGGTGTTTGGGAGGCTTATTGGCTTAGGAGATGGTTTGTAATGCCTGTTAGGTGTACTTTCGCTAACGGAAGTTAGGTCTGGTTGTCATCTCGTTTGATTTCATTTGCCAAGGAATTGGATTTGATTGCTTGTGATTCTATCGTCTAGGGATTAGCTCATTGTATGAGGTATGTTAGACTCTTAGGGAGTTTGAGGAGGAACACTACGAAATTACCCCATCCTTAGGATTGACACCCATTTATACTACAATGACATGCATGTGTAATGGGATTTAATACATAAAACAGTACTTGTTATCAATTTGGCACCGTTGCCAATTGGGTATTTGTTTGCTACATTATGGATTTTGGATCTCTTGAGATCAAATTTCTTTTTACTACCATACTAACCTTGTTTTCCTTTGTTTCCTTTCTTTTCATGGACTTGCATAGATGTGTAAGAACCTGAAAAGCAGAGGACCAACAGATTTAATTCCCATCGTTGAAGATATCAGAGCTCTTGAACGAGAATACTCTTGCGCGAGACACGAACAAGAACGTGTGGAACACTTGAGAAGGTTGAAATTACAAATGGAAGACAACATTGAACGTGATAACCAGAACACTATTGGTGCTGGTGACAACCCGAACACTCACACCATTCGTCATGGAATCAACCCACCTGCAGTTCAGAACAACAACTTCAAGATCAAGCACAACTTGATAGCAATGGTTCAGGGGAACAAGTTTCATGGTCTGCCTATGGAGGATCCACTCGATCACCTGGACAAGTTTGATCGCTTCTGCAGCCTCACGAAGATCAACGATGTGAGCGAGGACGCTTTTAAGTTGCGTATCTTCCCATTCTCTTTGGGAGAGAAGGCACATCAATGGGAGAAGTCTCTTCCCAGGAATTCCATCACCACCTGGTATGCTTGCAAGAAGGCTTTTCTTGCCAAATTCTTCTCCACCGCTCGCACAGCAAGACTGAGGAATGAAATCTATGGTTTCGCACAATGGAACACTGAAACCTTCTTTGAAGCATGGGAACGCTTCAAGAACTACACTATGCAGTGCCCCCATCACGGTTTTAGTAAAGCATCACTCCTCAGCACACTCTATTGTGGTGCTCTACCAAAGATAAGGATGTTGCTTGACACTGCAAGCAACAAGAACTTCCTCAACAAGAGTGTTGATGAAGGATGGGAGCTTGTGGAAAACCTTGCCCAGTCTGATGGGATATACATGGAAGACTATGACCGCACACCTCGAGGTGGTTCTGCAACAGATGATAGCACAAAGAAGGATATCAAAGCTCTGAATGAGAAATTGGATATGATACTCCTGGGACAATAACATCAAGTACACTACATCACCGCTGAATAGCAACTTCAGATTCAAGCTGGGGATAATAACCAGCAAGAAGAGATCAACTATGTGTAGAACCAAAGAGGATATAACAAAGAGTTCATCAACTACTCCAACAACCCTGGTCTTTCTTACAGAAGCAACAACGTATCTAACCTACAGAACCAAGTGTACCCGACACTACCTCAGAAAGACCTTCAACCATTCATCAACTATGCTCAGAAACGTGGTTCCCTTTAAAATCAGCACTAACGAGGTAGTTTTCAGCAACAACAAGTTGATGTTCCTCAAGTTCTCCCTATCCCACTACCTTCTGTTGCATCTTCAACCATTGAAGCAATGTTACAACAACTTCTTCAAGGTCAGGTCAATGGTGTCTTGGAGACATCAAAGCGGTTTGGTGAACCTCACCATCGGTTGATTCTTCTTTCAGTGACATCTATGCGAAGATTGAAACACTTAACTCACGAGTCACTGCTCTCGAAGGCAAGACTGCATCCACCTCTACTTCTACAACAAGTCAACCGAAAGGGAAGTCTGTTCAACACCCCAAAGATGTTGCTCATGTTAACGCCATCACCCTACGTAGTGGGAAAGCGTTACCACCAAGACAGGCTACTCTTACCACTGAGGACAGTGTTCACCTAGTTGGGGGGGGGGGGGGTTNAGCTGAAGATGAAGAACCTGAAATAATTGACTCTCAGAAGCCATCGCAACCACCATCAGTTGTGATCATCAAGCCACCTCCTGCTGAGAAACCATCTGCAACGAAGAAGAAGGATACACCCTTCATACCACCACAATACGTTCCAAGGTTGCCTTTCCCTTCTAGATTCAAGAAGGAAATCATGGCGAAGTACAAAAGCGTCTTTGAGAAATATATGAAGGACACTGAAATTAAAGTGCCTCTTCTTGATGCAATCACTTTGATGCCTCCATACAAGAAGTTCCTGAAGGATGCTATCACCAAGAGAGGAAAAGAGACTCAAGGAATGGTGGTTCTAAGTGAAGAATATAGTGCAATTATCACAAGGACCTCAATCCCAGAGAAGTTAGCAGATCCAAGATCATTTACCTTACCCTGTTCACTAGGTCCTTTGTCGTTCGACAAATGCTTATGCGACCTAGGAGCTTCAATAAGTCTTATGCCTTTATCAGTTGCAAGGAGTTAGGCTTCAACAACTTCAAAACATGCAATATATCTCTGGTACTTGCAGACCGATCAATGCGAATTCCACATGGAATCCTTGAAGATTTGCATGTGAAGGTTGGAGTGGTTGAAATCCCAACTGATTTCGTGGTTTTAGACATAAGTGAGGAGCCTATAGATCCTATGATTTTGGCTAGACCATTCCTGGCTACTACTGGAGCTGTTATTGACGTTCAGAAAGGAAAAATTCAGCTCAATATGGGTAAGGAACTGAAGATGACCTTCGACATTCAAGAAGTGATGAAGAAACCTTCTGCTGAAAGAGATATTTTCTACATAGAAGAGATGGATCAACTTGCCGATAAACTGTTGGAAGAAATCAATGAAGAGGGTCACCTCCAAACTACATTAACCAAGAATGGGGATAAGGGGTACCTACATAGTGAATTGTTGCGGTATAAACTGATATTGGACTCAGATACACCAATGGAACCTGATGAACCATTTGAGGACATTCAAAGGTCAGAAGCTCGGGTGTTCGCAATTACACAGGAAACTCAAGGCACCATCTGTAGAGCTGAAACCACTTCACAAAGGGCTAAGGTACGCTTTTCTTGGACCTAACTCCACATACCCAATCATAGTGAATGATGAACTTAGTAATGATGAATTGAACTTTTTGTTGACTGAATTAAGGAAGTTTAAAAGAGCTATAGGATATTCATTGGATGACATTAGAGGAGTATCACCAAACCTATGCACCAATATAATTAATCTTGAAAATGAATCCTACTCTAGCATTGAACCCCAAAGAAGGTTAAATCCTAACTTGAAAGAAGAAGTAAAAAAGGAAATATTAAAGCTGTTAGATGCTGGTGTTATCTACCCTATCTCAGATAGTACTTGTATATCACCAGTTCATTGTGTCCCCAAAAAAGAAGGAATTATTGTGATTGAAAACAATAAAGATGAACTAATACCAACCCGAACAATCACTGGTCATAGGATGTGCAATAATTACAGGAAGTTGAATGCTGCATCTAGAAAAGATCATTTCATGTTACCCTTCATTGACCAAATGTTAGAACGCCTAACAAACTACCCTTATTATTGTATTCTTGATGGTTATAGTGGATTTTTCCAAATCTCTATCCACCCTCAAGATCAGGAAAAAATCACTTTCTCATGCCCTTACGATACTTTTTCATATGAAAGGATGCCATTCGGCCTTTACAATGCGCCTGCCACCTTTCAAAGGTGCATGACTTCAATCTTTTCAGATGTAATAGAGGAGATAGTATAGGTGTTCATGGATGACTTCTCTGTGTTCGACTCTTCTTTCTCCTCTTACTTGTTTAATTTGTGCAGGGTACTCACCAGGTGTGAAGAAACAATTTGGTTTTAAAATGGGAAAAGTGTCACTTCATGGTTAGAGAAGGGATTGTCCTTGGACAAAAAATCTATAAAAAAGGGATCGAAGTAGACAAGGCAAAGATCGATGTCATGATGCAACTACAACCACCAAGGACAATGAAAGATGTGAGGAGTTTCCTAGGGAATGTTGGGTTTTACAGGAGATTTATCAAAGACTTTTCGAAGATAGCAAAACCCATGACGAGGCTATTATGCAAGGAAACCGAGTTTAACTTCGATTCAGAATGTCTCAAGGCGTTCCATCACATCAAAGAGGCCTTAGTATCTGCTCCTATAATCCAAGCTCAAAACTGGGGTTACTGCAACACCCCGACTACACTGGCCCGATAGGCCAAGTGGCTTACCAGTTGGAAAATCAGGACATTCAACTGTCCAGAATCCCACCAGTCACATGTTTTAGAGGTTTAAGACTATACTTAGTCATTTTCATGAAATTTTTATTTCTTTCAGAGTTCTTGAATTTAAACATGCATTTTTTATAAGATAGATTAAACAAGTTCGGTTCACATACTAGTTAGCTACAAAAGATAAAACATTATATTGAACTACTACGTTTTTATCTACCCCAAAACTATACATTTATCCAACCATCCCTTCCTTAATGTTGCCCTTGTTCCGCGTGCTGCTCATTCCTTGCATTACCTGCGACCACAAAGGAGGCATAAGCAATACACTTTTCTTAGTGAGTACGGTTTAATCTGTTCCACTTAACATAATAATCAGATATGATTCCCTAAGAACATTCACATAACAATAAATGGACTGGTTAAACTATCCCGACCACTTGTATTCACCCAAATTGATCACTAGTTTAACCCACATTCTGAACTAAACTGCCCCGACCATCCGATTACCCGAATCAGTCACCAGTCTAGTCCACAGACTAATTATATTACCCTAACTATCTAGTTCACCTAGATCAGTCACTAGTCTAACCCACGATACGACACTTAAGCCTACTTATCAGCACAAAGCCGATAACAGTATGGATACGGAACATATGGCCATTTTACGGTTCTACGACCAACCCAGAACATGTATCCGGTCAAACAGACATTCAGATCATGTATAAACGGCACACATGGCCTTAACTCGGCATCATAGCCTTCACACCATCCGTACCCAACCACAAAGGTTCTACGGATCATGTATACTGACCACTAAGGTCACAGAACGGCATCATAGCCTTTACACAATCCGTACACAACCACAAAGGTTCTACGGATCATGTATCATGACCACAAAGGTCATCAGAAGACAGAAATAGGCACTCAAGGCCACTAGACCATCACACAGAAGTCTAAGGTTTGGATAAATCGCACTCACCTCTGAAATCGTCCCGAACTGATGATTTATTTGGTTCACTGGTTGCTCAAGCTCAACAGATAGGTTCTCACAGACTGATCCTTCACTTTCACGGATTTCTTCTTCAAAACTCGAACTATCGCCTTCTATGGAAGCTTCCTCTCTCAAGACTATGATTTTCGGGATGATAAGAAGAAAGAAACCTAAGGGCGAAGATAAAGGCTCGAGCTACTTGAAAACGGTCCAGTCAGAACAGGCCACGTCCTGCTTCCCATCCTGAACAGACACACAGCTCGAACCAGGCAGGCACAGTACACGCTGGTAACCACCTAGCCAGACTACTCGCTGGAAACCTGCTTGGACCAATTGACGGACTGGCTGCACGCTGGCAACCTGCTTTGATCAGTTGACTGACCGGCTGCTTGCTGGCAACCTACTTCGATCAGACTGACTGGCACACTACACACTGGCAAGCTGTTCCGATCAGACTGACTAGCACACTACACGCTGGCAAGCTGTTCCGATTAGACTGACTGGCACACTGCTCGGACACACTCTAATTTTTCCCACGAATCAGCTTCTTTCCACCCGATAACCCAACTTTGCGAAACATCAGGTAAACCTGCACATGGTTCAGTCCATGTCCGAGCATCTTGACTGATCCTTGACCAGTTTACAACTTTTCTCGGCAAAAATATGCCTTAACTAGATTTTCTTAGCATCTTACTGCATCTTAATGCAATTTTAAGTCGAACCACTCAATTCTTGAATGATTCACTTGCACATTCGGATTCCCAACCACTTGATCATAATCAAACCGTACTATGATCTTCGATCCTCTTTGATCGATCTTCCCAAACAGACATGATGCTTGTTAGGCATCACGATCATGTTTGCCATGCATGATCTAAGGGGGTTTACTAAGCCATACTCGCATCCTATCCAAGTGGTCCAACCCTCAACTATCACCACCCCCTACATAGCATTAGTGACAAATTTTGGATTGCCACCAGAATACATTAATATGTCTGAGGAGTCACTGGTCTAATTATGATTAATTATAAAAATTAAAAATAAATAACTTAAGTTTAGCATGAATCCTTCCCATCCAACTTATGAAAAATTCGACACTTAGTCAAATTTTAGCATCTTTCACGAAATAACTTAAGTTTCCTTTGATTCCTTTGCTTAAAAGCTTAAGTTTACGATTTTAACCTCTTTTCCCGAAGCATTCATACTTTGGCTCGGCCATCCGGCCAAGGCTCTTTTACTAAGTAAAATTCGGGTGTTACAACTCTCCCCCACTTAGGCTAAATTCGTCCTTGAATTTTCACCCTTATTTTTCTTAACCCGAACCACCTTTTGTTTACCGAACCACTTAGGATACTTTTCCATCATTTCCTCTAGTTCTCAAGTCGTTTCCTCATCACCATCATAATCCCAAACGACTTGAATGTACTTAACTCGTCTTTTCCTTTTTGTCCTTGTTCGTTTGCCTATAATACAAACTGGTCTTCCTTCAACCGTAAGGTTCTCCTTTAAATCAACTGGAATGTATTTCATGATGCTCTCCCGGTTAGTAATTTGTTTCCTTAACTGCGAGACATGATATACATCATGGAACTGATTCATTGCTCTCATCAATTCCATCTTATATGCTACTGCCCCAATTCTTTCCAAGATCTTAAACGGACCCATATACCTCGGATTCAGTTTTGCATTCTTAGCAGCACAATCTTTCCCTTTGTATGTGACTGCCTTGAGATAAACCATATCCCCAACTGAAAATTCAAACTCTTTTCTTCTCCGGTCCGTATAACTCTTTTGTCGGTTCTAAGCTTCTTTCATTTTTATTTTGAGGATCCTGATCTTTTCTATTGTCTCCTCAACAAAATTCCGCCCATAAATGCTTCTCATCCCCACTTGAGTTTAACATAAGGGAGTTCGGCATGGACGACCGTACAAGGCTTCATATGGGGACATCTGGATACTTACTTGATAACTATTGTTATAAGCAAATTTGGCTAAGTGTAAATAACTTTCCCACTTACCTCCCCAATCCAATACACAAGCCCTTAACAGATCCTCAAGTGTTTAGATAGTTCTTTCTGATTGCCCATCTGTTTGTGGATGATAGGCAGTACTCATATGGACCTTTGTACCGAACTTCTTTTGAAGTGTTCTCCAAAATTCTGAGTAAAATTTGGAGTCACGGTCAGACACGATGCTTGCTGGAACACCATGTAACCGCACAATCTCTTGAACATACCGTTCCGCCAACACTTCCGAAGTATCCATTCTGTTCACGGCCAAATAGTGAGCAGACTTGGTAAGTCTATCCACTATTACCCAAATTGCATATTTGCCATTTATCATTGGCAAACCAGTCACAAAAACCATCATGATCATGTCCCATTTCCACTCAGGAATAGGTAGAATTTGCAACAAATCACTTGGCACTTGATGCTCAGCTTTGACCATTTGACACGTTTGACAACTTGCAACCCATCTTGCAACGTCTCTTTTCATGCCAACCCAGTGGTCGTATCGCTTACGATCTCTATACATTTTTGTTGAGCCTAGATGTATTGAGAACTTACTTTGGTGTGCTTCTTTCAGAATATATTCCCTTAATTCTTTATTATTTGGCACTTTGACTCGGCCATTTACTAGAATGGTTCCGTTGTTTGAGATCTGATACTTCGAATTTTCATTCTTTGAAGCTTTAACCAGATTCTCATCTTTCTCTTGAGCCAGCCGAACCCTTGTTAACAAGTCCGCTTGATCAGCTGCACTCAGTCCCAACGGTTCTACTTCAGCCGTCAAGGCACATAGCCTTAATGACCCAACCATTCCAACTAAATTCTCCAAGTCTTTCTCTGCGGCAGAAGCCACTATCTTTCTGCTCAACGCATCAGCAACCAGGTTAGCTTTACCAGGATGGTAAGCAATCTCCAGATCATAATCTGCTACCAATTCCATCCATCTTCTTTGCCTCAAGTTCAACTCAGGTTGAGTGAACAAATACTTAAGGCTTTTATGATCTGTGTAGATTTGGACTTTGCTGCCATAAAGATAAGATCTCCAAATTCTCTTTGCAAACACCACCGCAGCCATTTCCAGATCATGAGTAGGATAGTTTCCCTCATGTTTTCTCAACTGCATAGATGCGTAGGCTATCACTCTCCCTTGTTGCATCAACATGCAACCCATACCAACCCGCGATGCATCCGTGTATACAACAAACAGCTCATCCGAAATGGGTAATGCTAAAACTGGAGTTTGAGTTAGCATTTCCTTTAGCTTCTGGAAGCATTCCTCACATTTGTTTGTCCATTTGAAAGGAAAGTCCTTTCCGGTTAATTTAGTCACCGGTTGAGCCATACTTGCAAAGCCTTTGATAAATCTCCGGTAATAACCAGCTAATCCCAAGAAACTTCTAATTTCCGATGCGTTTTACAGTTTTGGCCATTCTTTAATAGCTTGTATCTTTTTTGGATCAACAGACACTCCTTGATCCGATACAACATGGCCCAAGAAGCCAATCTGTCTTTTCCAGAAGCTACACTTGCTTAACTTGACAAACAGTTGATGCTCCCTTAGGCGATTCATCACTGTTCTCAAGTGATTTTCATGCTCCTCTTCGTTCTTTGAATAGACAAGTATGACATCTATAAAGATGATAACAAACTCATCTAAACAATCCCGGAATATGCTGTTCATCAACTTCATGAAAGCAGCAGGTGCGTTCGTCAGTTCAAATGGCATGACTACAAACTCAAAATGACCGTACTTTGTTCGAAAGGTGGTCTTCTTAATGTCAGCTTCCTTAATAGGAATTTGATGATAGCCGGATGCAAGGTCTATCTTCGAGAACCAAGTTGCCCCTCTTAGTTGATCAAACAACTCATCAATTCTCGGCAAAGGGTACTTGTTCTTGATAGTTACCATGTTCGTAGTCTATACAGAGTCTGAAGCTACCATCTTTCTTTTTAACGAACAAGACTGGTGCACCTAAGGTGAACAAGGAAACGTCAAAAAGAATTGCGAATACCATAACCAAGATGGGCATTACACTAAATAAAGTAGAAGCTTCATGTCTTTCTTTTTTAGCAAGTACCAGTCCCCAGAATTGGTGGAGCCCAACAAGGCAAAAGCGGCTAACCCCAAGCAAGGGGCAGAAGACCAGGCCGAAGAGGCCAACCCCCTGAAACGAGACCGAGAAGAACTACCTCAAATGGCACCGACCCCACCATTTAAAAAGCGAATTAATATGATCATGGGGAATCACCAATTTGACCTAAACTCGGTAACGGCAATCAAAGCATACATGCGCAGGGTGACATCGTGTGCGAAATGGCAAATCAAGCCCTTGGAAACAAGCGAACCTATAGCTTTCGACAAGACGGACACAACATGACTCGACATCCCTCATGAAGACCCACTAGTCATCGAACTAATCCTTGAAGAGTACAAAATCGCAAGAGTGCTGATAGATACGGGGAGCTCGGTAGATTTGATCTTCAAATAGACTTTGGCGAAAATGGACATAGACCTCTTGCAAATTGAAGGACCACCTGCGCCACTGACCGACTTCACCAGCGAGACGTCCATGACGATCAGAACTATCAAACTACTAATGCACGCAGCTAGGGTATCGAGGATGATCGAATTCACAGTGATTGACAAACCAGCAAAATACAACACAATCCAGGGAACGCCATGTATAAACGCAATGAAGGCTGTCCCGTCTACATACCATCAATGCGTCAAATTCCCTACTAAGGAAGGGGTCAAAACGATCAAAGGAAATCAAAGATCAATCCGAGCTTGCTACCTAGCTGAAATCAAACTCCGAAAAATGCCTTATAGTAAATACAAATTAGGGAGCCCACCCCATCTACGGAGCCGATAGACGAGGAACCCAAACTCGACGAGGTGATGCAATACTGTATATACCCGGGACATCCATAGCGATGCGTCGGCATAAAATCAAAACTTCAAAAAGACTTGAAAGAGGAGCTAATCTTTTTCCTCAAAGAAAATAAGCACACCTTCGCGTGGAACATGACGGACATGCCAGGAATAAGCTTGGAAATTATGTTTCACGAGCTAAACGTGGACCTAATTTACAAGCTGGTTAAGCACAAAAAGCGCAAAGTAGGGGATGAGCAAGCTCAGGCAGTCAAAGACGAGGTGGAAGAGTTGTTAGGGGCAGGTTCAATCACCTAGGTGAAATATCAGGAATGGCTTGCTAACCTTGTAGTGGTGAAGAAAAAGAATGGAAAATGGAGAGTATGCATAGACTTCACCGACCTAAACAAAGCATGTCCCAGGGACAGTTTCCCATTGCCAAACATAGATCAGCTCGTCGAAGCCACAGCTGGTTACAAACTTCTCTTGTTTATAGACGCCTTCTCGGGCTACAACCAGATACTCATGCACCCAGACGACAGGGAAAAAACCGCTTTCACTACAGACATAGGCATATATTGTTACAAAGTAATGCCTTTCAGCTTGAAGAACGCAGGCGCAACCTACCAACGCTTAGTCAACAAAATGTTCTTGGAACAACTAGGGAAGACGACGGAAGTGTACATGGACGACATGCTTGTGAAATCCTCTGACAAGGACAGTCACGTGGGCCACCTGCGTACCTATTTCAAAATACTAAATACCTATAGAATGAAGCTGAACCCAGCCAAGTGCACGTTCGCAGTAACCTTGGGGGAATTCCTCGGCTACCTGGTGAACAAAAGGGGGATCAAAGCCAATCCAAAGCAAATCAACGCGCTATTAAGGATACCGTCACCCATAAACACTAGAGAAGTACAGAGACTGACCGGGCGCATAGCCACCCTGACTAGGTTTATATCTAAATTCATGGACAAGTGCCTTCCATTCTATAACCTCCTAAAGGGGAACAAGAAATTCATATGGAATGAGGAATGTGAATCAGCATTCAAGGAATTAAAAACCTTCCTGATGACACCTCTAGTCCTCTCGAAACCCCATGAGGTGGAAACACCATACCTTTACATCGTGGTGTCATGCCACCCAATCAACTCAGTTCTTGTACGCTAGGAGCTAGGCGACCAAAGGCCAATTTTCTACCTCAACAAAATCCTAGACGATGCCGAGACCAGATACCCGATAATAGAGAAATTGGCCCTAGCTGTGGTGTATTCAGCAAGGAAATTGCGATCCTATTTCCTGTCGCACTCAATCATTGTGTATTCCAATCAACCTTTACGAACAATCCTACATAGTCCAAACCAGTCGGGAAGACTCTCAATATGGGTTTTCGATCTCATCGAGCACGATATAGAATTCAAGAGTAGAACCTGCGAAAAATCTCAAGTCTTGGCGGACTTCCTAATAGAACTACCACCTGAGATGGATCCAGCAGTACAACCAGATGAAGCAAAATGGTCACTATACGTAGATGGGGCGAGCTCAAAACACGGTTCCAGAGTAGGAGAACGTTTGGTCTCCCCAACCGGGGAGATGGTCGAGCAATCGTTTCGATTGGATTTCGCGTCATCAAACAACGAAGCTGAATACGAAGCGATAATTGTCGGGTTGTGACTGGCAACGACAATCGGAGCTAAGCGAATAACAGCCTACTGTGATTCCCAACTAGTAGCAAACCAATTTAGTGGGGAATACGAGACGAGAGACGACAGAATAGAAGCATACCTAGGCGTGGTGAAAACTCTTTGCAATTAATTTGCAAACTTCAAGCTAAGCAAAATCCCTAGAGGAAAAAATATACCTGCTGACGCCCTAGCCGCATTAGCCTCAACTACGGATCTACAGACGACCAGGGTCATAGGGATTGAAACCATCGATAGGCCCAACATCTCCATCGCAAAAGCTACCTATGTCATCCAGGATTTGATCAAGGAATACAACACCAACCCAGATCCCGAGGACGTCGAAGAGGACGCGATTCCAATGGAAACGGACAAGGTCGGAGTGGAAATAGAATGGCGAATCGAGATACTAGCTTACATAACAGACATGATCTTGCCACCAAAGAAATGGGACGCCTGACAACTTAGAGCCAAAAGTGCTAGGTACACTCAGTTAGACGGAAATCTCTACAAATGGAGTGTACGCAGCCCGCTACTAAAGTGCATATCCGGCCACGAGACAAAGAAGATAATAAGCGAGGTGCATTATGGAGCATGCGGAAATTATTCAGGCGGCAGGGCCCTGGCATTCAAAATAAAGCGATATGGATACTACAAGCCAACCATGATCATATACTGCAAACAATACGCTTTGAAATACGAGAAATGCGAAAAGCACGCGCCATTGATATACATACCGACTGAGGAAATGCAATCCATCACATCACCTTACCCATTCATGAGGTGGTCCATGGACATAATTGGCCCAATGCATAGGTCAAAACGGAAATGTTTCCTCCTCGTCCTAACAGACTATTTCTCCAAGTGGATAGTAGCCGAATCATTCGCCAAAGTTAAATCTGAGAACGTGGAATCCTTCATCTGAAAGAACATAATTTTCCGCCATGGGATCCCCTACGAAATCCACACCGACAATGGTCCATAATTCGCTTCAGATCGATTCAAAGACTTTTTGCGAACGAATGTGCATAAATTGGAGGGGTTACTCTGGTCCTATTGAACGACACCCAAAAGAGGAACAAACGACTCACTGTTCGCTTTAGTGTATAGAACCGAGGCAGTAATACCAGCTGAGACCGAAGTTCCCAGCCTCATACTCGAGGTAGCACCTCAGAACACAGATCAAAATGATCTGATGCTCATTGACATAGCAGATACCGTTGATGAAAGGAGAGACCAGACGACGATACATTTGTAAAACTACCATAACGCTGCAATGCGATTCTATGACAAGAAGATCAGCAAGAGACAATTTTCCGAAGGAGAGCTCGTGCTCCGGGAACTCTTCCTCGCAAGGGCCGAAAAGAACATAGGAAAGCTGGGTATCAAATGGGAAGGACCATACAGAATATCCAAGGTCATCAAACTAGGAGTGTACGAACTAGAGGACACAGAAGGAAACGAAGAGCGACATCCTTAAAACGTTCAACACATGAAGAAATATTTTTGTTGACGACTAGTTATTTCCCCTTTTATATTCACGCATATTTGTACTTTTCAAATCAGTGAACTACGACATCGGCTTGATCCCCACCTTTGGGGTATGTACGCAATTCCTCCGAATGAATTTAGCTGTTGTTATTTATTATTTCGAGTTCGCATCATCCTTTTCTTCATGGATTTTTCTCAAAAAATGGGGGAGATGTATTCGTCCATCACACTCTGACCCAGCCCGCCCTCTCCTTCTTCATGAATTTTTCTCAAAAAATGGGGGAGATGTATTCGTCCTTCACACTCCGAAACAGCCTGTCCTCTCCTTCTTCATGAATTTTTCTCAAAAAATGGTGGAGATGTATTCTTCCTTCACACTCCGACCTAGCCCGCTGATATTACTCGGTTTTAACGCTTTCTAGTAAGCATTTATGCTTTCTATTTAACGTTATCCGAGATTTTATCTGCAAAATTGGTGTTTTTACAGGTTTCTAAGTGTTCGAGACGTTTTGGGTGCAATTTAGCATATTCAGGTGCAGAATCCGGCAGAATGGTCAGAAGTTTAGCAATGTTTGAA
>OVBE01003554.1:0-26467 GCA_900406425.1 Iberis pinnata
CATTATGGATTGACAAAAACCCGTCCATACTACAACGATGGGTTGATTGATAACCCGTGACCTCAAAAATCCTACTATCAAAAGCCCCTTAAGAACCTTATAAGAAGCACTGATGGAGATGATCTAAATGCAAATGAAGTTTCTCTTTCGGTTTTAGCTTGATACAAATGTATACTTTAGAGTCTATATTTTGTATTAGCTTGTAGCTACTTGAGAGATAAACTAGTTAGGATTTGATTTTTTTTTCTTTTTTTTTTTTTTTTAAAGGGTATTCAATTAAAAATTCATAAGTAGTATAATCAGATGTAGGACCAACAACCTAGTTCAAGATCACTAAACCAGAAAAAACTAAATTTATCGTATATAATCGGATCGGATACCTTAGCCGGATTTAATTTTACAAAACCATTTTACAATAAAACTAGAAGATATCCTAGCATGTTTAGGAAACTGTAATACTCAGCCGTCGCCGACCTGGACCGCGAATTCTACAAGATCTGACAATCGCATGTAGCCGGCTGACGACCATGAAATGGCGCGACTAAAGACTGAAGACTGTCACCTAGAAGTGAAAATGGGGAGGAATAACAGTTCTTCAAGACCATGGTTTGCTGGCTAATGAAAAGGAAAAGATTTTACCAGAGAGGATAGATCATAACCGCCTAATGAGTTGATTTAGCACAGCGTGACAGTAATGCCGTCCTCAAGAAAAGATCTTCACTAAGGCACCCCAAGTTCATCCGAAGAGAAGTGATTTTTCCGGCAAGCACTTTTCCTCTTCTCAATTGTTAATTGTATGTTGCTAATGATGCAAACCATCGATATGAGCTCATACCACCAATATCGCACTGAACTTTTTTTTTGTTTCCATGGTGATTTTGTACACAAGATGAAGGCTATCTTGAATAGACACCAAAGACTAGGGAAGGTGAGTCGGAGAACCTGTTGAACTTAAGTGCCGAACTGTTAAAGCGTAAATGTACTGATGGTTAGACTGGTGGTGCATTTGGGTGAATCTGGATGATCAGGACAGTCTAATCGAAACTGTTGAAGCGTAAATGTATTGATGGTTAGACTGGTGATGCATATGGGTGAATCCGGATGATCAGGACAGTCTAATCGAAACTATTGAGTTTAAACTGATAAAAACTGAAATGAAAGTTCTAAGGGAACTAATCTGATTTATTGTGGCTAAGTGTTGCGGATTAAATCATACTAACTAAGCAATAACATTGCTTATGCCTCCTTTGTGGTCGCAGGTGATGCTAAGGAGTGAGACACCTCGCGGAATCAAGGCAAGCAAAAAGGAAGGATGGTGGATTGTATATAGACTGTTAGGTAGATTAACTTAGAAAAATTTCAATTCGATGTAATAGCTTATTAGCAAACTGTCATTGTAATTAGAAACTTGTTGATCTATCTATGAATGTATGTTTTTAGTTAAGAACACTGAAAGAAATTAAAATGTGCATGAAAATAGCTAAGTAAGAATAAGAACTTATAAAGAATTGAAAATCTCTAAAAATCGACTAAGTATAGAAATCTCTAAAGCATGTCACTGTTTAGAGAGTTGAATCGGTTAGAAAAATGAGGGTGGGGTGTTGCACTTTACCCAAGACCGACCATGACAGAAAGAAAACACGATAGCTTAAAAAAAAGAGCGGCTAGGTTTGAAATCGTGTCTCTAATACCATATTAGAATACAATCATATATCTTTGATTAATACATAGTTTTATTATATACATCTACTTGCTTTAGTTACACATCTCCCTTTGTATATATACGATCATATAGGTTAAAGGTTAATGAAAATAATCTTTGCTCAATTATAAAATGGAATGAGAGATATATGGATGTATTCTAATACTTAAGTTCTAGATAGAGACAAAAAAAAAAAAAAAAGCATAGAGAAACTCAATTTTGTTAATGAGTTTTGTGGAATTTGATTGTTTTAAGCGTAATATATGCTAGCTTGTGTTAGCGTTTGCATAAACCATAGGTGAAAATACAAGGGAGTATGATTGTCTATATATTAACAATTTTAAATTGACATTTGAATTGAGACATATAGTTATCAATTTGATCATAATTGTTATTTTGTTTTTAAGGTTTTCTGCAAAAAAAAACTTGAGTATGATTAAATAGACAAATCAAACCGTTACGTGTGTTAAAGGCAAGTCAAACCGTGAACTGAAGATCAACCCGCAATACAGCCCATGCCGTTAACTCACCGTCTATAATTAACGGTTTTGGTTTTCTGCAAAACAAACTGCGAGTCATATTAAATAGACAAAACAAACCTTTAGGTATATTAATGCAGGTCAAACCGTGAGCTGAGGGTCAAACCGCAATACAACCCACTAAAAATTTATGGTTTTTTTTATAAGCAACGTTTTATTATATCTTTCATTTTGTCAAAATTAAATGTTGATATATGTACATAGTTTTCTTAACTAGTTTATAAATCAAACCATATTGCAATATATGAAATATATATATATAACTAATTATGTGTTAATATTAGTGTTTATATGCTATAATATTGTTGATTTCATATTTTAAAAATAGTTTATTTTTAAATAAATTATTTTACTAAATTAATTATATTAAAACACATATTCTATGGCCATGGACAAACACTATAAGGAGAAAGAAATGGCTTTAGTGTTACTCCTTATCGTGGAGCTAGTATGTGCATGTGTTTCTTTGATGTTATTGTGTTGTCTTTGTACTGATATTTTTAATGCGTTTTAGATTTGTGATTGATACCTAGACAATATCCACATCAAGATAATAATTCAATGATATGTGTCAAAATTATTTAGCGATATTAATGTCAATTTTCATAAAATAAAGTTAACTAAACATAGAAAAACTACTAGTTATATATTCAAATGAAAATGGTAAATTTTGTATTATAAAATTTTTAAAACTAAATTATGAAATAAAATCTCTACAAATGATATCTAAGAATTTCTAAGTAATCTAACTTATTTATTTTAAACTATTGTTCATGCTTATAAATAATTTATTTTTACATAAATTATTTTACTAAATTAATTATATTTAATATGATCAATAAATAATTACAAAATATATTGTAAAAATGATCTTACATATGAACTTAGTCTTTTATTATGTATAAAATATTTTTCTCCCATAAAAATTAGTTCTGGATCCGCCACTATGTATAATAATAACGTGTCAAATATTAATCTAAATATGTCGTTTGATGCAACACTTAGTTTGATTATCGTTTGGAAGTTCATATTTGTGGAAAAGTGTTATCATAAGTTGGATCTTTGTAAATTCATTCAAAATTAAAAT
The DNA here is from genome assembly GCA_900406425.1 of Iberis pinnata. Classification (NCBI taxonomy): domain Eukaryota; kingdom Viridiplantae; phylum Streptophyta; class Magnoliopsida; order Brassicales; family Brassicaceae; genus Iberis; species Iberis pinnata. The sequence goes on from OVBE01003554.1 coordinate 3,329, forward strand.
TTTGCATTAATATATAATAAATTTTTATCTATATATTAAATTAATATATAATAAATATTAGTTAAAATTTTGCATTAATTTTAAAGATTTTCTGCAAAAAAAAAACCGCGAGTCTGATTAAATAGATAAATCAAATCGTGAACTATTTAAATGCAGGTCAAACCGTGAGCTGATAGTCAAACTGCAATACAGCCTATGCCGTTAACTCACCGTTTGTTCTGTTAACATTTGACACGTCATCGATATACAGCTTGGCTATATTGCGGATTGACTCTAAACTGAAGGTTTGACCTGCATATAATCAGACTGAAAATTTGATTCGTCTATTTAAACAGAAAACCCTGTTTTTAATGTAAGTTTCTCTATTAACAGTGTCTTTTTAAGGTTTTCTTTTATTCAATTTAGTTAATTAAAAAAAACAAGGGAGTATAATTGTCTATAATACATGAATTCTTTTTTGTTTTTGTAAAGGACACATGAACATTAAGCTAAATCTATCTTCTCTAAAATGATATTATATCAACAATCAACAAATCTCACAGAACAATCAATACTTAAATTTCATCAACATGACCGTTGGCTCGTGCCAACCCCATCATCCTCTTCCTCGGTAACATAAGGACCAAGATTCAAGTAACAATTATCATTGCAATTCCCATAATTACTACCATCATTAGTAGTTCTGCTAGGACTATTTCTTCGCCACCGTGCACGACAGACCACGCAGATCGCTGGCCGTCGTCCCCGGCTAGTCCTCCACGTCTGCATGCATTCTTCATGTACTCTGTTCTTGCAAACTCTGCACTTCACCACCACTCTTTCTTTCTCTTCATCATCGTTTAGTACACTTTTAATGGCGGCGTTAATATCGTCTAGACATATTGGACATGTTGCCGGTTCTTCTTCCATCTCGTTTTCCTTTTCAGCATAACATGCAAGTTTTTTATGTTTATAAAATTAACAAATTATTTATGTACGAAGGTTTTTATTTATACTAATCTAAAATTGAAAAGAGAAGATTAGAATATTTGAAATCTTGGTTTGGTATTCAAACAAACAAGCAAATGAAAATTTTGAGGGTTTTTTTTTTATAAATATTTTTGGTTAATATGGAGAAGTTTGGGTCTACACCATATTCTTAGTATTGATTAAATTAATTTTAATTGCTGATATTTTTATTTAAACAAAAAAATTGTATAGTTTTTTAATTGGTGTATCTACCTTAAACTATAACTTTTTTTGAAATAGAGGGAATACCATTTTATGAGTAGAGGAGGAATTATTGTCGACGGCATGAGAAGTGGCGGCGGAGAAAAGCTGAAGAAACCGTTGCTGGAGATGGAAACTAGCTAGACAGTCATCTCGTGTTGGAGCCGAGACGAGACGGTAGAGAAGACATGGCCGAAGTCTTCGTTGCCTAAGACATTTATCGTTGAGAGGAACACCAAGAACTCGGATTAATACAAACAAGATATGTTTGCACGGTTTCTTACGATCTGGACAAGTGCAAGTCGGTATATCCATTAGCGTCACGGTGTAGACGTTACACGTAGCTCCGAGGACATGAAAAGTAGCTGCATTTGGACGGTGGAGGAGGCGGATTCGGTGACGGAGAGCTCGAGTTATTCGATCTGCCACCGGTTGAGCTAAGAGATGATGTTGGTTTTGGTTATAATTTATGTACGAAGATATTTCGTTTGATCCCACAGATTCCATCGTTATGACAGTTACAGATTATGTAATAATCATGGTGATTATATATATATATAGACACGTGTATTATTTTTGTGGAGATTCTTTGTATGAAGTGGCGACACACGTGTGGAATAACGGCGACGTGTAGGACATACCAAAGACGGTGTTAGACGGAAGGCAAAGGTTTTCTTTTTATTTTTTCTCAATAAAAAGAGAAAGGTAAATTACACGTCGTGTTGTTTTCTGAAAGTATTGTTGCACATCGTGTTATTCTTTTCATTAGTTCTGTTTTGTAACGTCGTCGTTTTACTCTTCTTCTTGCTCTCACTTAACCTAGAAACCGAAATCAACGTCTTTCACATTCGTTTCGTTATCGGCAAAAATGGCTCATCGATGTCGATCTTTATCCAAACCAGTGTTTTCTGTGTTCAGATCTGCAATGAACAAGCCCTCTCTTCGACCCAAATCAGCTTCGTCATTTCTCGGTGTCCCTCCTTCACCTGGAGTTGCAAGGTTAACTATCCTCTCAATATGAGTCATGGTTTCGTCTTCTTGGACTTCAGATTCATATAATTTGTTTTGGTTTTGAATTTGACAGGCCGATTGCTCAGCTAGGTTCGCTTCAATCGTTGCTTCCATTGTACAGTGCAGTATCTTCTGCTAGGCTAACTTCGTGCCTCGGTATCGATTCGAGGAACTCTAGGTCATTGTCTCAGGGTATGATCTGCAGTGCGAATCCAGGAGTTTGATATTCCGCAAAATGTTTTGTGTTTAGTATATCTGTAAGCAACTTTTTATTTAAACTCTTTGGTTTTGCATGCTCTTTACTCTTAGTATCATACTAGAGCTTTAGAGATTTCTTAAGATGCCAATGCCATGCTCCATATTGTGTTTGATCTTACTTTACAATTCCTTTCACGGTGTGATCATGACTTTTCAGAATTTCCTTAGTGTACTAGTCCTTTTGTTGAACTATTAGGCTTGCAGAGACATAATGGATTCTTTGGTCACATAAACAACTGTTTAAAGAATTGGTTTGGCATAATAATCTTAGTATCTGCTAGCTTGAAGATCAAAGATGTCATATTGGTTCTGTTCTTTATTCATTGAACTTATTGTAGTATTGATTGAAAGCAACTGAAACAAGTATGTTTTGATTGGTATGTGCTAATATATATTTTGGTGTCTCTGATGATTCTTGTAGAGCTTGGCCTAAGTGTGCCTCGATGAAGAGACCAGACTCCCAAGACTTTTCTCTACATTTTTGGTTTGCTGGTGGTCTAATCCAGTCACTCAGATCAGTTTCTGTTTTCTGAATGATAAAAACTCTCATTTTGTTTCATTTTCTTAAGTAAACAAATTCGTTTGAAAATTGTATGTTCAACTTATCAAAGATTGAACAGCCACTGTCTTGTTGGTCATTGATGTACTCTGTTTTGAACTGTTTACTCTATTTTTGAGAGTGAACTTAATTGAAATCATACGGACGGAAAAAGGGTTGTAGTGTAAATTTTCAATTCCTTTGTAATTTGAAAAATGTATATTGACAATCTATATATGTAATTTGGTGGTCGCGGCAATAATAATATTTGCACTCTGAAAATTGAATTAACACCAGATGTTCAAAACTGGCCAACCAAATTTTGGTCAAAACTGGTTTCTCAGAAACGAAAATTTTGGTCATCCAGATGAAAATTGAATTAACACCAGATGGTAATCGGTCAAAACTGGTTTCTCAGAAACGAAAATTTTGGCTTTGTTTAAACAACTAAAAAAGCTTTTTTGGTGTTGTAAAATGAACATTCTGCTCAACCTTGTGAAATTGTTCTAAAGTGTCATCTCTATTTTTCTTTGTAAAATTTTGCTTCTTTACCAAGCAAGAACCAAATCCGTTTCTTGTGTATTAACCAAAAACTAGTGGAGAATTGAGGCAGAAATAATAAACACATCCCCAAGTAGATGATAGATAGCTTATTTACATACACAGTCTCTTTACGAATACAAACCAAAACCGATGACCCCAAGAAAATTAAACCGGGATAGTTCGATTACAAATTTGGCCCCTAATTATATCCATTAAATAAGCCTGTTTTTTCCCCTTTGTTTCTTTTTTTCTCTATCAAATAGAGATTTTTCTCTTTTGTATACTAATTCTATTCACACTGAGTAATAGAATTACAAGTAGAGAAACAACCATAACTAAAAAAGCCAACAAACTGAAATCCCTACTCCGAAGGGCTTTTGAAAAAAAATTACCTGACGAGACATTGTCATGACTGCCAAAACAGCTCAAAATCCTTACTATACAATGAGCGGTCTTGTATCTCCAGGTTTGCTACATGTCGATTTATGAGCTGCGATTGCATTATCTTACACACTACCAGTCCCGCTGGGAATATCCACCATTCACTTTCACCCCTGCATCCCCCATAAAATACACGCACCAACATCACAAACCGAAAAATCGTCACAGAGAGACTCTTCAAGTACTTTTAAAACTCACATGTTTATATTCCATGGCTGAAATGGGATTTTCTTGCTTGCTGATGATTCGCTTTTGTAATGAATATATCCACATAGAAAAGCAACAAACTGTCACAGAACCAAAGCTCGTCAGCTAAGCTAACGTCAAACATGCAACATTTTCTAAAAGATCAACACCACTAATGTCCACAGATATAACTGTTGAATTCATTCTCTCACATTGCATTTCTCAACGAAACAAGTTATCATCAATTTGGGGGAAAAAAATCTTACCACATTGACTAAGGACATGAAGTTCCACAAAGCGTAAACACGTGATAAGCCAGCAGAGCGTCTGGGTCCATGACTGAATAAGGCATTGATCCCAGCAGGAAATGGTAAAAGTAAGCCGAGAGGTAGTATAAACAAAGCCAAAAGTACATCCAGCAACGAAATCGAATACAGCTGGAGTAATGTGAGCAAGACTAGACTAAAATCTACTAGAAGTAACATCGAGATAACTAAGCCAACCATATCCTGCAGAAACACAAAAGATAACACAAGGAAGAGACATTAAAATTCTTGAAAAGTTGAACGGCACAACATATAAGAAGACATACTACAAAAGGTATTAATTCGAGAGATACCTGGTGGCCCACAGGTTTAGTATTGTGAACTAGAAAAGAGAGAAGGAAAAACATATCTCTCTTCTCTTTCAGACTCAGTAAGTTGTCAAGGTCAATTATCCCTCCATATTTCTTTCTGCGTGTTGTATAATCCTCAGTGTTTGTATGGGTTTGATTGGAGAGCAAGCTTTCTCTTAATTGCGCAGGAGAATTTTCTTTATGTACACTCACGCCATAACTAGAAATTCCAGGAACAAGGTATCAAAAATCAAAGATATGAAGTGCATAATGGAAACTGAAAACGTGTTAAGGTGTGATATCACCAAAAGCAACTTAAACTTCTAGAGTGATCAACAGAAAGAACAGTAATCATCTTATTTATCTAGATAGCTCAGTTCATATTTTATATATCAAACTTGAAACAAGACAACACACTCAGAAGAAAGAATGGTAAATATAAATGGACATGAACAATAGAAAGACAGAATAGGTGCAACTTTTCATTAATTTACCGTGGATCGATGTCAGTCCATGATGTTTCACTGACACACTGAGGTGATGTTGGTTCACAATCCTCAGAAGCATGAATCAAGAGACCATATTGGCAGTAACCACAAGCTGTAGTCTGGAACCAGGCCAGATCTGCTCGTATGCCATGTATTTCCAGCGCAGGATTAGCATGAGTGTCTAACCATCTCAGAACAGAATGAAATGTTGATCTCAGACGGCCACGGCGGACAAGGCGTAATTGAGCATTTACACCAGCCACTAATCTGTACCAAGTAGTCGGTGGGCGAACGAGCTAGGAAAATAAAACCATGACAAAGATCAATACAATGTTTAACATGGATGCTACTGCTTCTCGTTAACCAACCTGACTCATCAGACTGGTAAGAACGTTGTCATTTTGAAGTGAGAAAGGAGCCATGTAACTGCCATCACCACCGAACAATATGGGCATTGGAAGCCTTTGGTGAAACCGAGGTGGAAGGTCTGACCTTTTTTCATCCCCGCCAAGGAAGAAATCCAGATATGCAAGCATCAAATCGGAAGTGGCAGCGACCTATACTTGGAAAAAGCATAATTAAAGCTTCAGACAAATCCTTGTAAAAAAAATATACTCAAAGATTTAGGCCAGTTAAGCAATTATGAGATCAAATAAATCATTAGGAATTACCTTCAGACCTTCATACAAAGCTCGGGAGCGACATGAGCGTAAACAGGAGTGATCATACTCTGAACGTACAAATTCACGCAATTTTTGCAACTTCAACTTCCGCCGCCATTGCTGCCATGACCATGCAAGCGGATATGCAACCACTGAAAGAATACTGTATATCGCACCTTCCCACCATTGATATGCAGCTATAGAGTTGATTTCGTCGACAAACGTGTTAAATGCAGCCTCATATCTACAGAACACAAACCCAATATATATTTCAGAGCCAAGGGAACTTATTAAGTTACTAGACAAAACAATAAGACAGCTTGGGCAAGTTAGAAACAACTAACACTATCTCTTTTATCTCCTCCGGGGGGATATGAGAAAGATGCCATGGCTCACTGAATGTATTAGGACCCATAAAATACATTCTATGCACATGGCTCTGAGATTGCTCTGCTCTATTTGTTTCCAACACCTGACACAAAAAAAAAAATAACATTTTAAAACAACACAACACCGTAATATTTTTAGTAAATAAAGGGATTTTATCATGAATCCGTTGATTCTAGATGACTTATTTCCAACTTTTATAATGAGTGTTTCCTGCCATATATTAGTTGCATCTGAAGTGACAGGTCAGCACATTCATGCAGAAAGTAATAAAATTAAGCAGTTTTGGATATAATAATTCCAGATGGAGAAAATCATCTAACCTCGTTTAGTGATTCAAGGAAAGGGAAGGAATGATCTATTTGAGAGCTATGCTGCGTGGGAGCTGGGCCAGGTAAATCATCAACCCCAACAAATTTCATTCGTGCAACACTAAGCACAAGTGCTAAGAGGATGAGGAGACCCATCAGAAGAAGACCAAACAACCAAGGGCCACCAAACGTGTAAATTAACTCCTCCAGAGCGGTATAACAGTGTGGCATGTGATACCTCTCGGATATGCATCGATACGGACATGGTGTCTCAAAAACACCACCTGTTATTAAGTACAGAAAATCCAAGATTTATAGTGACAACAAGAACATTTCCAGCATCAGTTTACAGGTACGGAATGACTAAGAAAAGAAGTTCATAGGCCAACTTAAATAAACAGATCTTTTTTAAACACAAAGTTTAAAATCTAAAAATAGTATATTCATTATCTTGGGGGGAAATGAATAGAAAACAATTTAGGCTAGGTAGTTAAAGATGAACAAAACTTATCACTGATGGTTAAGAGAATATTATAGCGCATGTCATATACAAGAGTGCAAGATACATGTGAATGCTATTTATACCTCGAACTGGGACATAGACAGCCCGAGTTGGAAGCTCATTAACAGGACATTGACGGCAAAGAGACGTGTCAGATCCGGTAACATTCTTAAATGTACCAGATGGACATTCCTGGAGAAAAGATAGAATTGTGAATATAATGAGCTTCGAAAACTATAATATATATCGAATCGTGCTAAGGGAACAAAAGGCAAATAGATAATTTAACCAGGTGATATTTGTAGAGGAAAATGTTGAACCAAGTTTTCCTAACCTTGCAAAATATACCGTGGAGCCCCTTTGGACAAGGCGTCCCAGTTACTGTGCCATTTTTGCCAGAAAAACCATCATCTATCGCCGTTCCCCCCCTGCAATTACAAGAAGACATAGTGTTGACACGACATGCCGAAAAATGATATCAAATAATTAGTTCCATGGAAAACAGAGTAGTGATCATGGGAAATGCACAGGTACTTTGAGGACAGACCGTGCATGGATTATTCCTTTTACACTAGCAATAGGCTGGTATATGTCCCCAGTGGGAATATTTGACCAATGAAAATGAATCCTTCCACCTCCGCCACCACCCCCACCAGCAGAACTTCCAGACCCGCCACCACTTGAGAGAAGAGACAACTCTCCTAAAACAAGATAACGCAGGAACAGAAGTACTGTTCCCCCAGAACCAGCACCAGGTGCCAGAATAGAACCGTTTTCATCTTTACTCGGACGCTTCACACTTTCTCCATCAGCCCTGATTGAGCCTTGAAGTGATAACCCAGATAGAGGCTGCTCCATTGAACCAATCACTGACCATATTCAGAGGAAAATAAAAAACAGGTTAAAAGGTATTATCTTGCAAGCAATAAGCTTTCATGGCAACGACATGCATGCACAGTAGTGTATGGCCTGATAATCTTCTACAATATTAATGCGCTATGAGTTAAAACTGTGAGAAAAAAAGAAACAAGAGATAAAACGCCAAGTATTTGACACACCAAATACGAATATAGTCAAAATTTAGTCAACAATCTGCACCATACACTCTGCATCAAGTCCTACGACTACACAATCTAGGCAATGAATGTTTAGTAGTTTCTAGATTCTAGTTTATGGTTTTTGATTTTAGATTTTAGATTTTGTTTTTAGTTTTTGGATTTTGCTGTTTTTACAAAACTTGAATGGTAATGTGTTTTAGTTTTTAGATTTTTTTAATATATATATATATATATGTATATTTATGAAATATTTTTTTGTTTACAATTAGCAATAATTATATGATATTTTATGAAATAATACTTTTAATTTTTGAATAATTAAATAAAACACTAATTTTTTGCATTTTTTATGACATAAATGTTCATATCGAAAAAAATATTTCTGAAATTTTCAATTTTATTAATAAACTAGTGTCATTGTGAGTTATTTTGTATATTAATATTTGAATGCTAAAAAATAAATCAAATAATTGTTGTGGAATCAATTTGATTATTTTTGGTGTGCTTCTTATATTATAATATTTAAAACCTAAAAAGTAATAATTTTGCAACAAAATAAAAAAAAAAATTAAAAAACTTTCAGGAGTTACAAAAAGCTATGGTTTTTGTGTAATAGAAGGTAGTTTTTTCCAAAACTAGTTTCTCTAATTTGTAGGGAATCCATATAACCAAAGTTTTTGTTAATCAAAAACTAAAATCTACCTCAAAAACTACCAAACAATCAAGACCCTAATCTCCCAAGTTTAAGAAAAATACTGGATCATCATAATCACTGACATTTCATACCTACAATACCACCACCAGCAGATGAATAACCTGGGCTATAATCGCCACTTCCACTACCAAGCTCACAAGGGAGATCTGCATTTCCATACGTAATTCCACCTTCAACACAGCTGCCATTGTAACATACGCGGCCCCCTTTACCACCATGCCCACCTCCACTGCCAATGCCATTTCCAAGCAATTTACCTTCACCTACACCACCTCTACAACCTGTGAAACATATAAACGATTTCATATGCATGCTGCTAAGAAAACAAATTAAACTTTATCAAAAAAATAAAGCACATTATATAGAACTTAAGATCATATTCTCTTTCTCCCTATATGGAGAATGAATAGCACCTTAAATCTTATATTCGGGAAGTGAGCCAAGGACCATGCCCATATGAAATGTAAAAGAATGCGCGATAAAAAAAAAAATTCTAAAAGAATATAGTTATTGTTACCCATTCCACTGGCACTGATCTCCCCAGAGGGTTCAAGGGTTACTGTTTTTGCACGGTGGAAATGAACTACTGATCCTTTGATGAAGCCTTCAACGAGAATATCCTCAACTCGGCATATCTAGAAAAAAAAAGTGATTAGAATTTTCATGCTAGAGCATCCTGGTTTAAGTACAATAAAAATACCTGTAGAGTAAAGGACAAAGATGAATTGACATTGCAATCTTCTGGAGGACTTAGTAGTTCATAGGGGCAATCTTGCCGTTCACAATAGAGCTTTGGTGTACTGCAAAAGATGTGAGTTCAACTATTTATCTGATTTTATATCTGAAGAACAATGGAATCAAGCTAAGCATAGATATGGCATTTTCCTCCAAACTTACACAGCATCTCGGGATGCATTCTGTAAAGGAGCACGCAGAGTAGAACCAGGCCCAACCTTCAATTGCCAAGAAAAAAGTCGTTATCTCCAAGACGGCCAAATCAAGCAACTTTTGTATCTGTTACTTAAAAGCCAATATGGCCATTAAAGGAGACTTATTGTCAAAGATGCCTATATTCACAGCTTTCCAGAACTGTACAATAGTCATCACAAACTAGGACCCATAGCGCCTTGGTGCGCTTTGAGATATTTAAAACTAAGGTCAGCACCAACTACTTTTGCATCTGTGCAAAGTAGTCATCTAAAAATGATTTCACCAAAATAGAGTCATAGACACAGGGAATCCCCTTACATAAATCCGGTAAAACAGTGACAAAACAAGCCGTTGTGCTTCAATTGAATCCCCTGGTCCAGTTAGATTCAAGAAACCTTGTCCGTGGACTCCAAGATTTGCATTTGACCGAATGACAGATGATCCCTATATTTGAAAGGTCACAAACAGATTAGATGCAACGTTATGTCACAATTACTTGAAGGAGTAAAACAATTACATTAATTTGTTAGTACCCGAAGAACAAATAAATTGCTAGCCTCAAGTATGGAAGTAGAAACAGATGTATCTGCTCCTCCCCCATCTATATGCAATTCTGAATTCCACATCAAGAACATCTTGACAGTCATGCGTAATGCCCCGTAAACCTGGTACATACCAATAAACATAAAGCATGATGAACAAATAATTTACATGAGCACCAAAATAGAAAATGAGTATGAAGTAGGGCCAGTAAACCACGAATCAAGCAAATGATATCAAAACAAAGAACTAATCATATTTAGTGTAGACGGACACTATGCCATTGCATCTGAATTTTCAGAAAAGGTGAAGAACCAGGATAAGACTTACCTTGATAGTAGAATCACTCATTAAGAGTTCTTCAGCCAACAACTCAAATACTGATGTACCATAATGTGATAACCCGAAGCTCAGAACACCACCACACAACAAACTTATCTGTCCTTGAACCTACATATTGAATATTGCGTTAGTACTACATCTTGCAAAACAATAGACTGAAAACTACCAATATTACTGAATATTGAAAAGCATATATTATAAATACAGGCAACACCAAAACAGTATACGAAAGACACAAACGTTGCAGAAAATAGGAAACTATATCCTTGTATATATCACAAAAATTGCTAGTATTAACACTGCTAAAGATGATGTAAACATTTGCTGACAGAGTCCATGTACTAGAAAATTAGTTTCTGAATACCTGGACACGACTCCATAGCAGAGGACAAGTTGCTCGCGCTCTATCCTGAATATAAACATTGGTCCAGAGAGGCTGGAACGGGAATTCTAGGAGAAGTGTATACGTATCAGTCGTCAGATTGTAGTTGCTAACGAAAAGGCTTCGGGGAACAGCATCGTACAGCGTTCCAGCAGCACCAGAGTTATCGGGACATCCGATACTGTATCCGCCTGCATGTAAGAGAGTGAGATTAGTTCACCTGATTGAAGATGTTAAGAAAGTACGTATAAGATGTGTAGATGCAACCATGTAAAGAGCAGGAATAAGAATTTTGATGTGACGATTAATCAGCTGAGACAATGAAAATAGTAGCATAAAACTTATTGGTTCATACTTTAAGACAAAATAAAGTAGGCGACAGTTAAAAGTTCAGAATGTGTGGATATTGTTTTGATCGCCATAAAGAAACATTTACTTCCAAAGAAAGAGAACCTAACCATGCACAAAGATCTTTGGATCATCATGCCTGCTAAAAATATCGACGGATACTCTTCCGCCACCCCCACCACCATAACCACTCCCACCACATGCACTGATCTGTCCAATACCAGTCCTGCATTTAAAATAGCAACAAATCAGAGGATGCTAGCTGAGATCAATTTACCAAGAATCTGAGAAGACAAAAGACTCACTACCAACCTTTAAAATAAGCATATAAATAAGTTATTTCACGTGTGCCACACAACAGCAAACAGTAAATTTCAGAGAGTTAAAGAGGAAGATCTAAAACTTTAAAACTACATATGTAATGAATAAGATGAATTCTGTATCATATTTCCAAATGAGAACCCTCACAAGCACAATTTAGCGTATCTAAACATGAAAGGAAAGTGAAACTCTGTCAACTTCCTGGAAAATCAAGGTAAGATTATGGTTTGAGAAACGATCAGGACCAAGCCAGTATTGATGAATTTTATATGTCCAGACCACCTTCTCAATTGCAAATTTTGCCTTCTCTGCTTACTGGAAATACTTAAAATCCACCGAAATAAAATCAACAGCTAGTGAAAGCGAGATGAAAGGTAATTACATCTTATATGCCGTGATGAAGATGCTGCCACCAGACCCACCACCGCCTTTGGCTCCTCCATAACCGCCGTCTGCTAAAAGGCTTCCATTAACATCGAGAAGCTGCAAAATATCCATCTTCACTCTCCCGCCTCCTCCTCCTCCATAATCAACCTCCCTGCTCGTTGAGCCACCTTTGCTACCATAGCTCATAGGTTTTTGCAGAGTTGACCACGAGTATGCATCACCTCCCCATACATCTTCGGGAAGCTTTTTAGTGTCGGTCAAACAGCAAGCACCTCTACCTCCATGGCCACCACCAGCACCATCGATCCCCTGCGGCGTCCCGCTAGTCTGTGGCGGAGGGTCCCCGGCTAAACCCGTAGTGTTCACTACAGACCCGTCGGCAAAGCTAGCGTTACCAGCTGAAAGCTCCACTGACCCAGCGACAATTGTAGATTCCGCGCCCAGAGAGAAGTTTCCAGAAACATTGATAGCTATCGAGCATCCAGGGATCGGGCAATGAAACTTAACCCCAGGTAATATGATAAAATTACCTTTCCCAGCTATATACACATCGCGCGTAAGATTTAAATCGGCTACAATCTTACAAGTAGTATCCAAAAACCCAACGCCGCCGAGATCCTCGTTGCAAGATACCGACGGTCCGTGCGGAGGTGGGGGTGGTGGAGCCGGCGGCGAGTAATCCTGGTGGAATATTAGCGTCTCCGAATCCGAGTCCAAATCCGAACCAAAACCAGAATTCGATTCCACAATGGCGAATCGATAGCTTGAACTAGGGTTTACGGCAAAAACCGCCACAGCGACCAAGAAGAAGAACAAGAAGGACTGAAATCGAGCCATCATCAGTATCAAGAGTCATCACAGAAGAAGTCCAGTACGGTTTTCGATTCGACTCCAATTCGAGACATTGAACATAAGTTTGACGAAAACTGAAAACCCCAGAGAGAAACCTAACTAATCAACCTTCCCTTTCTAATCCAAAACACATACACACCTACGCATACATCAATATACACATCTATGCATGCATGTATACGTATAGTCGTCTTGCCCAAGAAGATTTGAAAAAAAAAACGAGTAAAAACCTCAGAGAGAAAAACGTTGATTTTTCCTTTCTCGGAAGAGAGAGAAAGAGAGGGAAGAGAGTTTCCAAGAAGAAAGAAACAGGTTGGAACGGAGAGTGGTTAAGATCATGTACAGTCGAGTCCACCGTAATCACGAAGAAATCAGCCAATTCCTCTTTTGGATATAACAAATCATATTGCGCCACGTGTTTCTTTAGATTGGTCCCCAAAGGTACTGCTACTCTGTATCGTGGTTCACATCGAAATAAAAGTGTCAGCTCAATCTTAATACATTTTCTACTCGAATAAGTTTATGACACGTGTGATATTTACATTTAATTGCTCTCTTAGCTGTTTAATTGTATTGGATTAAGAGATTAATTAAGAATGACTTGCTTTTAGGATAATGAACGGTGTTCATATTGGGCTTGATGGGCCCTAGTTCCAAAGTAGTTTTATGTACACGCGTCAAGCTTGAGCGTGAGTGTTCAGTTTGTGAGAAACAGAAAGAAAGGAGTGTGACCTGGACGAAGTAAAAACAAAAAAATAACAAATTTGGCTGGCCCAATAGAGAACTGGTACAAAATAAAAGTATATATGGTTGCTTTTTCTTCCATACGGAGACGTATGATTAAAATTTACGATGGGGAGTTTTCTGGTAGGTTCGAATCTTTTAAAAATTAAATTGGGTCCAATTCGGATACCTCATGATTCGTATAAATTAAGTGATACTGGTCCCAAGTCAGATTTTGTTTGGGTCAGATTTTGTATCTGAGTTACTTGTTCTTTAGATTCATAATATCTTTTTTATCCGAATTATCAAAAAAATTAATGTAAAAAAAATTATGAAACAAAAATGTGAGAGCAATACAAAATAATAGAGATAACATAAATCTAAAACTATACACAAAAATCAAAATGTTAGATTTGATAAATATAGTTTTTCTCAATCTAAAAAGTAATTATTTTAAGTTATTTTAAAACTAAATGACTAATATTTTTAGGTATTACCCTTGGTTCGGTTCTACCCCTAATTGAAACATTTAAATGTTGTAATCAAACGCCCTAACGTAAAAAAATCGAAAATCATTGAGAATTCAAGAGTGAAAAAGAACAAAGTAACTAGTAAAAATAAATGAAATTGCAATCTTTAATCAAAAATACTGGTCATGCCAACTTTTTATATTCCTCAAAAAGGGTCAAACTAGTTGTCGTTTTTAAAGAAACGAATATACGAAAGGCTTAATCAAGGAAGCCTTATAAGGGCATCTCGAGTGGGAGTTGCTCACTATGGATTTTTCAATATATATATATATATATATATATATATATATGTGATGTGTATATTGAAATATTTATGTTGAGATATTCCCAATGGAGATGCCCTAAAGCGTTGAGTCACCAAAAGCTTTCTTTTTCTCGTATATGTCCAAGCATATCAAGTTTGAGTTTGCGGCATTTATATTAAGAATATTTTCGGTTCTCAATAACAATCGATTTAATTTAGTCTAGTGGATAGACATGTGAAAATTGTTCTTTAAATAGGGAGTTCGAACCAACCTGTCTGGATGCACTCTCTATATGAGAATAAGCTTCTAAATGACGAAGCGACATGCGTTGATCTCTTATAAAGGACTCTTAGACCTTGTCCAACACAATCTTAGTGGCGTATCTTAACAAATATATACTATATAAAACCTCATCTTCCTGCAATTCTAAGCTGTCCACATATGATAAGTAATCAACCATTTAGATTATGACACGTAGGATACATTTTTAGTAGTCAACCCCTACATTTATATAACATGTCTCGCTATAAATTATGACATGTAGGATGCGTATTAAGTAGTCAACCCCTACATTTACATAACACATATCACTATAATTAGCCCATAAAAACGTTAATTAGCCTAACAAATAAACAATACTCTAATATCAGCCCACCAATAAAAGCCCAACACTTCTAATTAGACCTAAGTTGGCGTCAAACATGATATGCTCACTTTCTTCTTCCTTAGCTCGCAGCCAGGTTCGTTCACCTTCCTCTTCCTCTTTTCCCATCTTCGTTACTCAATCAATTATGAAAACCTCGAATTAAAGACACCTAGACCTTCCAGTTCCCCAATTTCATAACCTTCCTCAAACTCACGTTCTCAACCGCCTATATAATCCTACAATGACGAGACCTCCGCAATCACCCTCTCAAATCCACCAAATCAGATCCTTCAACAACGGCGAACGTAAGCAGCATTTTTGGAGATTTTCAAAAAGACGACATACTGTCGAGGCTGCTTCATTTCTGGGAGGCTCGTAACGTCAGCAAAGGAGATCTCCTCATGGGTTTGGAACTCCTCTTCATTGATGCCCAGATACAACAATCTCTTCATATGATTCAGTTTTCAGTTATGTCGTTGTCTCTGTATTTCTTTATAGTATTGTGTGTCCCTGAATCTCTATGTTCTATATATATATTTATTTATTCATGAGTTCTTTAAATCGAAGTTCACCATTGCTAATATTTAATCATGCCATTGATGTGTAGTATTTTCAAACCTTCTTGCTAAGCTATACATGTATATTGCTGCCATCTATTTGATTCTAAAATGCTTCTAACATTTTATTTTATATAATGTAACAGAACATTACCTTTTGATACGAACAAAACATAATGAAATATTTTATTTTATATAATTGATTAAATGCTTGTATCTATTTGATTCTAAATTGGTTATCCTATGCAATATAACATTGATAAAATATTTATTAACATCCTCTTCTAACTTGGCAGGACAACACCATTCAAGCGTTCATATCAGCAAACCGTATCTTTCGATTCGAGATCTTTCTAAAGGGGAATGCAGTATATAAAGTGCGTAATTTTGCCCTTCTACCTTGCAAAAAACTATACAAGGTCTCTGACAACAAGCACACCATATGCTTCACTGACCAAACATCTCTCACTGAGGCCAATGAAGTGGGAGAACAACTATCATCTCAACATTTATGCCTCCAAGCTTTCTCCGAATTCAAAGCTATAGCAGACCGAAACGAGCAACTCTTTGGTAAGCACCTTCACTACTACATAAATGATTGCTGGTATATCATCTGTAAATTTATACAACCATTAAAGTTCTTGTCTCATGCTTGCTATTTTTGTATAAAAACCAGACATAATAGGGACCATTCGCGTCATCGACGGGAACAACATCCATAACCAGCTTCTGGCCGAGCAAGAAGAAGAGTTCCAACAAACTGAATCAATGGCAGAGTGACTGTCCATCTCTAAATGAAAGAGTAAGAGTTGTTACCTACTAATAACTTAATCTTGAACTAATCATATGCTTCTTATCATCAGCCAAACAATGGCCCGAGTCACACTTTGGGACACAATTGGGGGGAAATTTAGGAAGAAGTTCAATGAAAGTGTGGCTAAACCTTCGATCATTCTTGTAACCACTGTCAATTATAAGAGATACCAAGGTCCTTTTATATAGTTAAGATTGACTTTATGTTAATCTCCTATCTCTAATCTAACCATGTCTTTTACTAGGATATGTGATACTCAACTCAACATCAGCCACAAGGATTTTTTTGACAACGACATCGATGCCACAAGCCAATACCTTAACAGGTAAGGTTCTACTACACCACATAGAATCTGGGAACACATAGAAAACTATTTTTATTAGTATCACAGAAACTAGAAATAAAAAATAGAATAAAAAGCACACAAATAATGACTGATGGATGTGATTATCTAAGTCAATATTAGTAAAGGTATACTTAACCTTATTCTTTTATAAGTTCTCCATTATGCATTCTGATCATTTTAAGAAACAATAAACAATAAGATGGAACAAAAAAAAAACAAAGAGCATACAATTGTTTTTCGTTTTTGGTTGAAGCAAATAGTTTATAAAAGAAGAAAGAAAAAAGAAAAAAGGTGAGAAAAATAAAGAGTTGATATTAAAAAAGGAAAAAAATAATATTGGAAAATGGGTAATGACACATGTTAAAGGAAGAGGAAATGTTGTGATGAAGGCCACATAGAATTTGGGAACACATAGAACTCTTCTTGCTAAGCTATTTTGCACTTTAACTTCCACCAGAATTGCTTATATTTTTTTACCATCTGATTTTTTTAGCCTTTTAAAAGCCTTTGTTGTATATTAATATCCCTTATGCTTCTATCTCTTAGCTTTTATTTAATCTCAAATCATGTGTTACACATGCAGGTTAGGTGATAAAGGTCCAAGTTCCTTCACTGTCAAGATCTCTGCCTCCGAGGTTACAAAATTGGAGATAGTCACTATTGGTGACATTCAAGAATTCCTCAGCCATAACATTCCCCAGGTTCTAATAAATAGTGAAACATATATACAAACCACTACTTTCATATTGTACATTACCTATTGTTTTTCATTGCACAGACGGTGAACTTCATATGCACCCCTAAATTGTTGGGTTACTTGAACAATATGGATGGAACTATATTGCATGTAGGAGTGCACAAAAATCATTCAAAAGGCTGGATCATCCTTTCATTGCAATGAATGTGATAACTCTAACACTGTGGGAACTCTTAGGTAAATCCCACCTTACCCATGCCCACTATACATCCTAACACCACATCCTACCCTCAAAGCTAAAGTTTATTTTTTGTTTTATATAGGTACCGTTTTGAGCTCTCAGTTCGTGACAAAGATAACTCCGCGACTTTTGTCATACTCAACCAAGAAGGTACCAAGCTTATAGGGAAGACAGCGGATAAACTAGCCCTTGAACATGCGCCGGTAAGGAAAGAATAACAAATATTTATAAACTTGATCTTGACTAACTTAATAAGAAATTATAATATCCAGACTGGTGGTAGTAACAACAATAATTGGAAAAACATTTCCACTCCATAATGCTTGCTCGGTTTGATTGGCAAAACTTTTAAATTTCAAGTCAAAGTCACAAAATATTCATTCACTGCAGCTATACCAACTATCACTGTCTCTTAAATAATGGATGACAATGTTGGTAGAGAGGAAATCTCCCTGGATGAAGAACTTGAATCAGACAGGTCCAAGAGAACAGAAGACAGTAATCATGCTATATCAAGTAGCTCTATGCAGGCAATGTTGAAAAATCTTGAAGGTGACTCATATGGAAAAAGGAAAGACAATCGTCCTCGCACCAATTAAAAGTATAATTACCCAAGTCTACTCGAAAATCTCATATTTGTTATTCTATCTATTTATTTTTTTTAAGTAGCTTACCATAGTTTCCAATGAACTTTTAAAATCTCCTATCCTTGCTTTTATATTACATGGTTTGGTCTTATCTTTATATGTATGAGAAGTATTAAGTCTTCGGTTAATCTCCACTAGTCTTTTTTTAAAAAAAAAGTTTTAAGAATTCGATGCAATTATTATAATTTTCCATCTAAATTACATATAATGTGTAAACTTACACTGACTTCTTCATTAGTGTATTGAATTTAGTCAAACTTGGCTCTCTTCCATTTTCAAACTAATAATTGTAGTGATGCTTTTGTAAATGAGGTTAAGAAACCAATAAAATATTTTTCTTGTCAAAGCTAAAGGAAAAATATGCCTTGTATTTGCATCCTCAAATAATGTTTCATACTCTCTTGTTGTAGTTGTTTTACGGTTCTTTGATTGTGTTTCGGTTTGTGTCACTTTGTAGGCATTCAAAGTGCCTTAGAATGTGATAACTCCATTTACTTGTGTAAATTTTTCACAACAAAAAGAAGACGAACGTCATGCTTCAAATATTGATTGTAAACCGAACCAAATAAATTGAACTGAACCAAATTTAGTTCGGTTAATTTGGTTATTTCAGTTTAATTCGGAAAAAATTTATTTTAATTTTTGTTTTCGATTCGTTTCGGTTCAACAACAAATTTATTTTACACTATATTAACCGAAACGACTTGCTAAAATAAACCAAAATTAACCAAAAAATCGAAACTAAATCGAACTATAAAAATGAAAAATTGAACCAAACCGAATATCAAATCAAAGTAAACCTTTATTTGATTCGATTAAACACACATAGAAAGAATAAACCGGAAAAAAATGGACACCCTACTTGATTGTTTACTCGGTTCATCATTGTTATTCTTTGCGTTCCAAAAGTTGATTGGTTGGGATAAACGCAGAACAACCTCAATAGCAAATTAATTTGGGATAGAGGATGAATTAGAAGAAGAGATGAAGAGAAAGAGCAGGGATCAATACAAACCATCATCACTTAGCCGTGGAATTAACCGTCGTTGAGTTGAAATGGCATCTAACTTTGGCGGATGGGACGGATTAGACAGGCATAGGACTATTCTCGAGCAGCCGAGGAACGAACCAAAGAAGAAACCGATAAGGAAGAGGAAGAAAATAAGAAGAGAAGAAGCAGCAGAATCATTGTTTTTGAGATTCTTGATGTCTTTGTTTCCACTCTTAAGCTCTTATACTAACATGATCAAATGAACCAAAAGGCAATTTCCTTAAAAAAAAAACTGTTCTATGAATCGTAATTAAACCGAACTCTTATACTAACATGATCAAATGAACCAAAAGGTAATTTCCTTAAACCAAAATTGTTCTATGAATCTCAATTAAACCGAACCGATTTAAAGTAGCGGAAGAGAATTAATGAATTATTGTGAACCGTATAAAAACGTGTAATATGTGCATCAATTTCAGTTCCGACTTTAGTCTTTACCTTCCTCATGAATCCCCTCTTATCAAGATCATTTCTTTCGCTCTCGCTCAGACCTTCTTGTTCGATTTCCATGGTGAATCTAAGGATGCCAACAAAAGCTCACATGAGAGGCGTTTTGTTCGATATGGACGGAACCCTAACAGTTCCAGTCATCGATTTCTCCGCAATGTACAGATAAAAATTAATTACATAAGTTACAATATCAATAAAGACATAACATAAACATAACATATGAGAATAAAAAATAGAAAGCATTATTAAATGAAACAAATATAGCAGCTCAAGAAAGATGACCAAAGTGACAAAAAAAACTTATATAGATAATATTACTTATGTGCTATCATATGAGAGAATTTCGTTCACCGAATCACACGGCAATAGTCTAGAGCTTAAAATAATTCGTCTATTACAACAAGAATACAATGTAAGCTACACAATATCTTTCGCTATCCATCTAGAAAACTTAAACTTGAAAGAGTTAGTCAAATTTTACCTCACATACCATGACATAAGCGAGGAAACTACATGTATGATAACCAATTATTTACTAAATTATATAGATACATTGATAGATCCAGCTACAATGGACAACAATGTGTCTCTTCAAATAACATTGGAAATTGAAGATTGGAACCTCAATGCTACAAGTAGATTGGATGTTGGAATTCTGATTAGTGAGTTAGACTACACACAAAAAACTTTAGCAGGACGAAGATTGCTCGATATGCTTAAACAATCTACAAGCTCCAAATGATGTCAACACTTTATCTTGCGGCCACAGATTCCATTATCATTGCATTTCGAATTGGTTACTTTTTAAAACAAGTTGTCCAAACTGTCGGGACAAAATAATATAAAATAAAATAATATAATCAGTCAATTATCAAATCATTTTAAAATAAATTGCTGGCATAAAATAGGTGAGTTATTTCTTACGTACTTTTCCAATATACGTACCTTTTAGACACAAATTCCATTTCCTACAACACTTTAAATTTCGTTTGAAAAATTGAAAGGAAAATACAAATAGTCGAGAAAGCCATGTTAAATATGTTACCAAATCAGCGACCCAAATGAAAAAAAAAAAATTATTCTCAGATTTTTGGTCATGGGTCAAAAGTGAACAATAAGTAGAAATTTAGATAATAATACAAAGACGAAAATAGATAAATTATATAATATATAAATAAGAGTATTTTTTAACCAATAACGTCACATTAAAAAATACAACAACAATAACAATAATGATAACAAAAGAAAATTTAAAATTAACTTAAGATAAACAACTGAAGTTAAAAATTAATAGAAAATTTCAAAAAGTTTATAGAAGGCCGCGAAAACAAAAGAAATTAACAAAAAAATATAACCAAAATTTAACAAAATGACTTTTCAAAAATAAATTTTGGTAAACATCATCAAAAGAGATCACTCCTTCAAAACTTATATTTTTAAAACACGTAAAATCATTTTTATCATCAATTTGATAAGTATCAATATATAGAATTTTGTTGTAGTGACAAACTAACACAAAAATATGATAGAAAACTCTTCAAAAAAATAAAAACAAGATAGGAACCTACAACCCGCGCATCGCGCAGGAAGAGAAACTAGTATAAATAATAATAAAAATGCAAAGGTAAGCGTGTGAGAGATAGACACGTTCCTTCATTAAGCAATTTTGGAACCGTATCAGGACCGCCATGTGGCGGTCCTTGATTAGTTAATTTTTTTTTTTAACGACTGTCCATTTTTTCATGATTTTTTTAAAGCTCAGGTTTTGGATACTCGGTTTGGTTCCGGTTCTTCGGATCTTAAATTTGAATACCCAATTGATACTTTACTAATATTTGGTTATGTTCCGGTTCGGTTCTTGTTGGTTCCAGGTCGTTACATTTTCATTTTTTATTCATTATTTTTTTGTATGGCAGAGGTTTCGGGTATTCGGTTCGGTTCCGGTTCTTCGGATCCTAAATTTGAATATCCAATTGATACTTTTCTAATATTTAATCGGCTTCGGTTTGGTTCTTGTCGATTCCGGGTTTTTTTCCATGGTTGATTTGGTTTTTTTAGGGCAGGGCTTTTGGGTCTTCGATTCGTTTCCGGTTTTTTGGATTCTAAATTCTAATACCCAATCGATATTTTCCTAATATTCCGGTTCAATTCTTGTCGGTTATGGGTCGGTTCGGACCCGAAATACAAAAAAATACCAGAAACTATCTAAAAAATACTCAAAAAACTAAAATATCCACAAAAAATATCCAATTTGTTAGTTTTATAAAATATAAAATTGCTTAAAAATTAACTATGCAAAATTTATGTTAAAATATTTTAATTAAAAAATAATAATTTTTAATTTCTAAGAACCACTAATGTGATTCTACCATTGAAGACATAAAATTAAGGAGGTTCTTAACTTTTCAATTATTAATTTATGTTGATTAAAATACTCATTAGAAACTCTAATAAGTATCTACCATTAAACATGGTCTTAATGCCTATCTTGATTATTGACAATATGGATTTCAAAAACATTTACATGACTTGGTTTTGGGATTTTAAAATAAAATTTAAAAAATTGAGACTAATATTTTATCTATTTTTTTGAGTATAATATGTTTTAAAACATATATATATATATATATAGCTTAAATTTGAGATCATTTTTTTATGAGAGTGAATTTATAAAATAAAGAAACATTTCAATATTTTATTTGGCTATGCCGGGATTGGTTCTATTTGGCTCACTGTCATGGTTGGTTTTGTTTTATGATCTTACTTTGTTTAATCGAATATTGTATATCACATTTGACCAGATTCAACCTTAGAGCAACTTCATTGCTGTATGTAATGGGTATATAGAATGAGTTTATTAAGAATTAAAAGCCCAAAATAAATAAATAAATGTTAATATTCTCCTCAAACGTATCTGGGAGAAGAGTTTTCGGCAACTCTTAAAAACCCATACGTGTCGCTGTTTTATTGGACCGAAGAAAAGAAAAAAAATTTTAACATTTCGGGATCAGGGTTTCGAAAGCAAATAAAACGAAACCCTAAAAAAAATTTCCAACGGCTATTGACTGCGATTTGGGTGAAAATCTCTGGAAGACGAGGCTTCGGAGATTACTGATATTACTCGGTTTTAATGCATTATAGTGGCCATTTATGTCTGCTATTCTG
>OVBE01003555.1:0-26464 GCA_900406425.1 Iberis pinnata
TATATATATAAAATCATTTTAGTTCACGTATATACAATATTATGTATTTATGATTTTTTTCAATTTTATTTTTGTTTAAACATTCTTAACGGTTGATGACGATATAAAAGTTTCTCAAATTCTTCTATCTAGCTTAAATTTTAATATATTTGATTTGAATATTTAGACTTTATTTTGAATCGTGACCAATAAAAAACATTATTTTGATTTTTTAGGTTTTTGTTTTATTTTTTTGTATGCACATTTTTTTATTTAGTATTGGTTGTAGTGTCTTATAATTCACATATAAACAAAAACTGAAACAAAACCGAACTAAACTGATCTTTTTAATGGTTTTTATGGTTTTCTTTTTTTAAAACTATTTAAACTGTAAACCAACAAAATCAATCCGAAACCAAACCGTTACCGAAACTTAAACCGGATGGTTTTGGTTTTCATTAAACCGAAAAACCGAATCATAATCGAACCATAAACCAGAATGCCAAGCCCTAAAAAACAGATATGGTACCATAAAATTTCTTATATGGCCTTTAGATAATTTTTATATGAATTATCTGAGAATATTTAAAACAAAAAGATACTTATAAATATTCAAAATATCCAAAAAATCTAAATCAGTGTACTTAACTTTGAAGAAAATATATTATATTAATTCTACTTTCAAAAAACCCAATAATATAACCGGAGCATCTAGCTCTGGTGGTAAAAGGTTTACAGCTTCCTGAGTTTTAATCCCGACCACTATAGATTTTACATGTGAGTTGTGGCGTTCCAGGAGCTGACACGCGGTAATAGACACTCATGTGGCTGATCATAATAAAAAAAACCAATAATATGGGTTAATTATCAAATTTCTTACCTATTGGGTAATTTTATATTCCTATTTGGGTAAAATTAGCTAAAACATTTTGGTTAATTCTTAACAAATTACTTATACTAGTCTACGAGAGATCAAATGGATTCGAAAACTTCTTCACGACTTGGGCGTTAGCTTATCTACACCAGCTACAATGTTTTGCGATAGTAAGGTTGCTATGCACATTGCGGCAAATCCGATTTTTCATGAACGTACCAAGCATATTCAATCTGGTTGTAAAGGAGTTCGAGATGCGGTTCGCGATGGGATCATCACCACTCAGCATGTCCATACAACAACTCTGCTAGCGGATGTACTAACCAAAGCACTTCCGCGAGATCTTTTTTGCACCTTATTGTTCAAGCTGGACGTTTAGGATCTTCACGCTCCAACTTGAGGAGGAGTATTGAGGATCATCTCACGATAGATTATTTTTTTTTGGTGAGGGAAATGAGAGAAACTCTCCTAACCAAAATGAAATATATAAAAATTAAAAGAATTACAATACAACTTGTCTCTGACTCACAAAACCATTCATATCAGCTACTCTAATTGAATCAACTACCAGAGGAACTTCTTCAAGGCGATGAAAACCTAATGGTAGAGAGAACGCATAGTTATATAATCCATCTGCAAGGTAATTTGCTTTCCTGTAGACATGAGAAATACAGACTGACGAGTCCTTCGAAAGAAAGCCATATCCTAAACGTGCTAAAGATAAATGATGAGAATCCTCTACATCGCCTGACAACAAACCCACGACTCACTCTACGTCACTCTCAAGCTCTAAACGCCGAATCCCATACTCCCAAGAAATGTAAAGACCATAGTACACTCCCCAAACCTCATCCATTGGTGTTGAGCATATCCCGATATTAATTGCAAAACCCACACACCATTGTCCCAAGGCATCCCTCACTACTCCCCAGCTGTAGCCAATCTCGGGTTTCCTCTCGATGCCCCCATCGATATTGAGCTTCCACCAATCTGCTCTAGGCATTGACCAACCAATCCATCGCATCACTCTTTCTCTAGGATCGTTTACCTTATGTTCCTTCTCATGAGAAAACCACACTTCCTTAGCCATATCGATCATAAACTTAGTACGATCTCTACAAGTATTTAATTCCCCGAATACACGTCCACATCACCATTTCCATTTCCACCAAACTACTGTAGCAAATATAGTGGACCACAATATACCATAAATCAAGGCCTTTTCCCCTAAGTTTCGATAAAGCCATTTCAAAAGTGACTCGTCAAAGAATTGGTGCCTCTTGTTCTGGGGAACTTATCTTCGCCAAATACCTTCAATGATGGGCAGTCTCGCAACACGTGAATAATTGTTTCAGCCCCTCCTTTACAGATCGTACAAACACCAGAATGCACCAAGATATTTGCTACATCTTTCCACGTTCATCATTAAACATTGATGAGCAGCAAGCCATAAAATTTTTTTAGCTCTTTCGATAGCTACAACATTCCATATAAGGCCGAATAAACCACTCATGTGCTATCGTGGGAAATCATTTCGTGTAAAGACCGCGTGAGCTGATTAAACCGAGAATTTACCATTCATATGAGCATGCCATGTAAGACGGTCTCTCGCACCTGTAACCGTGTCGACTAACAAAGCTAGTAGTGATAAGCGAGTCCTTTCATCGATGAAAGGCGATATTTGATCAAGATTCCACCCAACTCCTTCCTGCCACATCTCCTTAACTCGAATTTCCTCATGGCCCATTGGTAAAGCAATGCGTGCCATGTTTTGTAACAGCTCCGATACCAATTGAAAGTTTGGAAAACACCACACATGTTTAAAAAATAACAAAACTTTGTTATTTACTTCTCAAAATCTTTACAAGCAATTTCTTTATACACTTGTAATGTAAGTTACCCTACTAATACACTTACACGATTATGACCTTTTCCCTTTATCCCCCTGTTTACTCCCCAGACGACTCACAACCTCTCAAGAATAGGCAAAACCTAAACCCAAATCCCAAAAAAGTGACAAAAAGTGTTAATCTCTATTACACACCTTTTAGACACTTTTCACGTTCTAACAGACATCTCGGATTTATTCCTTTATCCCCTGTTCTTCCCAGACGTCTCTCACAGACTCTCTTGAACAACTTTTAGAAAAAACCCTAACCCAATTAAGAGCGACTAAAAGTGTTAATCTTTCTTCCACACTTTTAGTCTCCTTATATAC
This sequence comes from Iberis pinnata, assembly GCA_900406425.1. NCBI lineage: Eukaryota > Viridiplantae > Streptophyta > Magnoliopsida > Brassicales > Brassicaceae > Iberis > Iberis pinnata. The sequence goes on from OVBE01003555.1 coordinate 3,072, forward strand.
ACGCCCAAAACCTAGCAATCCCCTTCTCTTTCTATTGAGAACTTGCGTTTCCTTTTCTTTGCTATTCTCATAACTGTTGTTTCCTTTTCTGTTGCTTCTCTCAGCTTTCCATTTTCTTCAAAGGAAAACTCCTTTCTTTTCAAGTATATCCTTTTCCTCAATCTTCTAGACCGTTTATGCCTTTTTCACTTTCACAATATCTTGAGTTCTCACTCAATCTGTCTGTGTCACTTCCTGAGCATCTGCTAACTTTTTTGCATCTCCATGAGATATGTCTGTGACACGACCTGTGAGTCTGCTCAGGTTTCCAATAATCAAATAAGATCTTGATATGTTTGTGCAACATCTTGAGGTCTGCTCATGTTTCCTGCATCTTCAATCTTGATCTGTCTGTGACACGTTATAAGCATATGCTCAGGTTTCCAATCGTGTGCTTTTTCTCAGGCTTTCAGTCTTGTGCTTCTGCTCAGGCTTTCTACATTTCCACTTGATATATGTGCAACATCCTCAGGTTTCTTGAATCTCCACTTGATCTGCTTTTGTAACGTCTTGTGAGTATGTTCAGGAGTTCTTGCATCTGTCTGTACAACATCCTCTGAGTCTGTCTATGCAGCTTGATCTGTTTGTGCAGCATCATTTAAGTCTGCTCAGGTATCTTGCTTCTTCAATCTCCCCCCTTTTGACCGAGTTTGATAATCAAGCACTCAGCACCTGTCTCAACACTAGCAAACTAGAAACATCTAAACACACATATCCAACAAATAGTTGTGAACGAAGATAACTGTCACAAAAGCATAAGTAACCTGACAATTAGCAACAAACAAGTATGCATGCTTAAATCAGTCACCACAAGTGTTACTATAAGTAACCTAACATATCAACAAACAAGTATGCTCCCCATGAATTTTACGCCTGTTTTCTCCCATTGCTTGGTTGCACAACTCAGTCAAAAACATCAGACAGGAAAACAGAGCACTCGAAATAGAAGACTTACCTGCATCATGAATGTGTGGCAATACCTAGATTGTTTGGTGGTTTATTTGTTGATATCACAGAAGTGTACTACTTTTCCGAAGATTATCAGCACTGTGATTGATGAAAACTCGAACATGGTGTCCCTAGAGTTCAATGCTATATGACTCACATATTTTGAGTTTCTTCATTGGTGCCCAACTGTTGCAACATACTGTGCATAACAATCCCTTCTGTTTAGTACGATGTGAAGCCATCAGATAAATCCAAGCTTCGATTCTTTCATCAACAAGTACATCCTTTGGTGATATAGTCTACAGCTCTCTCATTGACAGGACCCACGTGCACAAATAGGTGAATTAAGACAGCTGGTAAACCACATCAGGTCATGTCTCCAATGGTAACAACCCTAAGAGTCTGAACATGATACCCTCCCCAAGATAGATCATCCTTTATATGCTTAATGAATTGGCTGTGCGGAAGTAGAGAGCAATGATAGAGAATGTGCCTATCTTGGAGAAAATCATGACAGATTACCATCAATGCATAACATATCAACCAAGAATCACTGATATAAACCAGAGAGAGAATTTAGCAAATATACTTACATCCACTTGTACAGAAAAACACATCAAAGAAGTCAAAGTATGGGGATCACAGTAAAGCACACACCTTAAAATATTAGTTTATACCTTTCAGACAACCACCAGAATAGGCACCACTCATTGACTTTCTCTAGAGTATAGCCAAACCTGAAATTCAAACAGCAGAATAAGTGTAGAGTGATTTGAATGGCTAGTCTTTCACACTGGCATGTCTTCATTTGATGTGATGCTGAGTTTTCAACCTTCTGTATGCACACATAGGCAGCTGTAATTTCCTTTGGATAAGTGCACAATATGATAGAAACATGAACTTGTACCATCACTTGACTTCTCAAGTACAAGTTCATTGTGAAGATTCTTTATGTAGATTTTCTTCTTTTTTTTGTTTTTTTTTTGTCCTCAGCTTTTTGACCTCCTCTATGATGTACACAACTCTACTGGCTCACACCAGACGGCATGACAGGTAGCTATTTTCCATTCATTATACACCATTAGTACAAGTTAGTACTTTTGTTGTTTGGCCTCACATCTGCACTTACTCCTGTCGTGAGTGCCACCTATCAGAATGTTCACGAATTTAGTGAACTCATGTGGTTTAGTAACGATATCAGCCAATTGAAACTCAATACTTATGTGATCCACCACAACTAATTTCTCCTCGACATGATCCTTGATACAATGGTGTTTCATAACTATAGGCCTTGTTCTGGAATACTGAACAAGATCCTTGGAGATATTGATTGCACTTTGGCTGTCGCATTTCACACACATGGTGTCATACACAAATTTAGAATCACTGCTCATTTGTTTTATCCACAAGCATTGAGTGCAATAGCTTGTGAGATTATTGTAGTCAGTCTCAACAGTCAGTAAACACACCATGTTCTAATTATGGCTTAACAATACAATGTGATTGTTAACCAGGACAGATCCTCTTTGACTCATGTTTCTTCAGTTGTTCAGACTCCTGATAATGCACTTTAGTGTCAAATGATGCCATAACTTGGGTTGCACTTGACATCTGACACACACACCACTACTCAGACTGATGTCAGGTTGACTCGCTGTAAGATATAACAGACGACCAATTATCCTTCTGGACAACTGTTGGTTTGTGTTGCCACTTGGTTCATCTTGTGATAGCTTGCACAATGTCCTCCTAAGTGTCTTTGGGATTTTGCATAAGTCCATTCCCAATCTTGACATGAGGTTCTTTGCATAGGTGTTCTGTCTCAAAAGTATTCCTTGTTCCTTTTGTTGTACCTGCACAACAAGAAAATAGGTTAGTTCACCATATATGGCAAAAATCTGTTTCATCCATCTGAGACATTCATCAATGAGATTATGGTTTCTGGCATCAAATACAAAATCATCCACGTATGTCTGAACTTCGTTTTTCTTGTAGATGAACAATGTTTCGTCTAAGATTCCTTGTAAGTAGCCTTGTTCCAGGAACCAGGTGGTCAATCTTTGGTACCTTGTCCTTTGAGCTTGCTTCAACACTTTCTTCAGCTTGTACGCATGCTGTAGAAATTCTGGATCCTTAACTCCTGTATGTTGTTCAACAATTATCTCATCATGAACACTTGCACTGTTGACATCCATTCGAAGCAGTTTGAGACCCAACAGATATTTGATCACCAGCTGAAGCCAAGTGAACTCACGTCTGGAAATAGGGGAAACCATCTCATCAAGGTCCACTTCTTCTACTTGTGAAGGTCTCTGAGCATCCATCATCGTCTTGTTTCGTACCACATGACCATTCTCATCAACTTTATCCTTAGCGACCCACTTGGTTCCCATAACATTAACCTCAGTTGGTCTTGGTGTTAGCACCCACACTCTATTTCTCTTAAACAACTTCAACTCTTCTTCCATGGACCCAATGCAACACCTTTTAGCTGAGGCTTCCTGGTAGGTATTGAGTTCCACCATTGATACACAACATGTGTATCCCACCATTTATTTGAAGTTTATGTGGTTCTTCCCTGGGATCCGTATCACATCTTGCACATAATGATCTTGATGAGTAGATGTGGTGCTCACTGTATCAGGTTTTTTTTATCAAGATTATCTTCATTGTTCTGTGCATCTTCTGGAACCTTTTCTTGGGTGGGTACTAATAGCTCTAGAAGGATGATTCCTTCTGAGAGGCTTGCAGCATCTTCGAACACAACATTGATTGTTTTTATCTCTGTATTAGTCCTCTTATTACAAAATAGACATGTTGTATTCACTTATGAGTGCACATTGAGCTTCTTTCCTCTCAATAACTTGATCGGAGTGGCTTTGTCTTTTTCTCCTATCATCTTGTTCCGTTGTGGAGTTTTTGGTACAGTTCTTTGTGTAGAGGGTTGCTGTGAAATACCCTGAACACTGGCACACCTGTTAGGGTCTTTGTTTTGAAACTCACCTCTCCAATCTTCATTCTTCAACTTAGGAAGCTGCATTTTTACTTGCCTATCATTAAAGGACGATCTACAGACACAAATGTTTTCCACTTTCAACTTGGATATCCACCTGAATAGCTCTTGATTTGCTACTCTGATATGTGTGCTCACACTCATGTCCTCAGACTTCCTGTGCCACTGTACCAGCTGGTTGGTGAGTGTCGCTGTGAAACATTTTCCAGGATGATACCTCATATACCAGATCTTCCCTGATCTCACTCCTTTAAGCTTAACCTCACATGTCTTGTATACTGCCTGACAATCATCTCTTGTGAACATAACAACCATTCCTCCATCACACACCATATTGATTCTTCTGACATTCGCCTTAAGTTCTTCAACATAATGTACCTCCTGCATAATGAGATTTTTATCATCACTTGTGACATCATTTTCATATGTATTGCCTTTGGGACAGTCACTGTCAGAATAAAATCTAGTCTCTTGTAATAAGCCTAGTGAATCTTCATAAGTATAATCTGAATTGCAACAGCTGAACTCTTTTCTAAACCATGCTTTGTCTTGATATCTTCTACCATAGTGATATTTATGCTGATGTATTACTTGAGGAATTCTAGTGTTCCACCATAAACGCTGAATCTTGAAGTGACAACACGTTTAACATTTATGACCCCCAACATGGTTGTCATTGTCATTATGATATTTCTCCCAGAGCTCCCTTTCAGCTTTAACAAGGACTTGTCTTTTTGAATGTTTGCCTTGATGCATTGTTACAGGTTCATAAACATGTTGTTTGGCAGCCTCAGGTTCACAACTTATAGATGCTTTCACCATTGTTATTGAGTCCAGATTAATTTCTTGGTGACCAAAACCACAGTTCCCAGTGCTGGTTCCATATGTTGTGAACACCTTATCACAATCCTTGTTTAAGTGCGGTGATACATGATTATGTTCCTTGATTTGAAACAGACTCCCACACAAAGTCTTGTAGTTATCAGTCATCCCTAGCTTCAGCTCTCCTTTTGTGTCAGAGTTGGTGATTTTTTCAATGGTTCCTCCACATGCTACATGATTTTGCACACTGTTTTCTTCTGAGTCTGAAACAGCACACACACCATCCTTTCTCACAAAGGATTTCTCTTTCATTTTTTGTTTGGTCTTGCTGTAGCCTTCACTTGTGCTTTCAGATAGGCTGCTGGTAGGTATCTCACATCCTTGCCCATGATTATAGTCCTTTAAATACTTTCTGATAATGAGATTAACCACCTCTTTTCCCTGTTTGGGTGTGATGTTTTTCTCAAATATTGTGCACACGATACTTTTCTTGTTAATCTTCTCCTGTATGATTCCCAGCTCACGTTCCCGCATTATTTTCACCACTTGATTGCATTTCATCTTATATAGATTCTCTGCTACTTGAATTGTTGATTTGTGTGACTGGAACTGGTTGGGTAGACAGCATATAAGCTTTTTTACCAGTTTCTTGTCCTTGTAATATTTCCCAAGGACCTCTGATGTAGCAGCAATGAATAGCAATTTTTGGCTGAAATCTACAACACTTTCTTGTTTACCCATCTTGAGTCTCTCAAATTCCAATTTGATGAGTAAATTCGAGTTCTTCTGATGCATTCTTGTACATGTTTTTCCAACCAGTCATAGTTGTCAGGACCCATCACCATATCTCTTAACAAAGGGATGTGTTGAGTGTTTTCCATTCCTAGTCACATGATCTTCACCTGTTTGTGAAAGAATAAACGTCTTTCCTCAGATGCCTGCTTTGATACCAATTGAAAGTTTGGAGAACACCACACATATTTACCAAATAACAAAACTTTGTTATTTACTTCTCAAAATATTTACAAGCAACTTCTTTATACACTTGTATTGTAAGTTACCCTACTGATACACTTACACGATTCTGACATTTTCCCTTTATCCCCCTGTTCACTCCCCAGATGACTCATACCCTCTCAAGAACAGGAAAAACCTAAACCCAAAACCCAACAAAAGTGACTAAAAGTGTTAATCTCTATTACACACCATTTAGACACTTTTCACGTCCTAACAGACACCTCAGATTTATTCCTTTATCCCCTGTTCTTCCCAGACGTCTCTCACAGACTCTCTTGAACAACTTTTAGAAAAAACCCTAACCCAATTAAGAACGGCTAAAAGTGTTAATTTTTCTTTCACTCTTTTAGCCTCCTTATATACACGCCCAAAACCTAGCAATCCCCTTTTCTTTTTTCTTGAGAACTTGCGTTTCCTTTTCTTTGCTATTCTCATAACTATTGTTTCCTTTTATGTTGCTTCTCTCAGTTTTCCATTTTCTTTAAAGGAAAACTCCTTTCTTTTCAATTATTTCCTTTCCCTCAATCTTCTAGATCATTTATGCCTTTTTGACTTTCACAACATATTGAGTTCTCACTCAATCCATCTGTGTCACCTCCTGAGCATATGCCAGCTTTTTTGCATCTCCACGAGATCTATCCGTGACACCACCTGTGAGTCTGCTCAAGTTTCCAGTAATCAAATAAGAGCTTGATATGTTTGTGCAACATTGTGAGGTCTTCTCATGTTTCCTGCATCTTCAATCTTGATCTGTCTGTGACACGTTATGAGCATCTGCTCAGGTTTCCAATCTTGTGCTTTTGCTCAGGCTTTCAGTCTTGTGCTTTTGCTCAGGCTTTCTGCATTCCCACTTGATATATGTGCAACATCCTCAGGTTTCCTGAATCTCCACTTGATCTGCTTGCGTAACGTCTTGGAGTATGTTCAGGAGTTCTTGCATCTGTCTGTACAGCATCCTGTGAGTCTGTCTGTGCAACTTGATCTGTTTGTGCAGCATCATGTAAGTCTGCTCAGGTTTACTGCTTCTTCAAAAAGATCTAATATCTTCCACTAAGCCATAATTTTCCGAAAAACTAGAAAGTCCCTTCACTGTTTGGATTAGGTGACGAGATCGTCCGACTTGAAAAACAGATGGGATGCACCTAAAGATACTGCCATCCTCAAAGCGTCTCTTAACATAAGGCCTTGTTCAGCAACTAAGACTGAGCCGGGTGTGTGAAAATCATAGTTGTACTCGTAATGCCCTTATCCGCTTGCCATGTTGCGTCTATGAAGCATGATACATTCGCTACCTTATAATTAGATTTATGTTTATGATTCTATTTGACATGGACTCATGCTACAACGTTATGTTCAATGTTTGTTTTGACTTGGAATTTGCAGAATCACAGTCGACATGGTTTGATCAGGAGAATATTTCTGTGGATTTCCGAGATATGCTTCCCCTTACCAAACTTGAGGAAAAAGATGGTGGGTTTCTTGTTAGCATTGAAGTCAAGATTATTGCAGAAGTAGAGATTCGTGAAGTTATTGAAAAATCAGATGTGTTGGTGGTGAAACCTACACAAGTAAGTAAAATACATTAAAAAAAAACAAAATTAAAAATCCGTACACACTCAAATTATAGTTCAATTGCTTGGTTTATAATGCAAGTTGCTATATATATAATGTTTCACTCCAGGTGAAATCTGCGACTGGTTTGTTTGAAAGACACCTACACACTGTAACAAATGTAAAGAACCAATGTGATAAGGAGTTTACTTTGAAGATTAATATTTCTCCTCTTTGCAATATGAAAAAATTTATTCTGATCATTTTGTTGTCAGTGGCTACAAATGGTAATAACATAAGTATATTTTTAATAGTTTTAATTATGTTTAGATATATATGTTTACGAGACCACGTTTTTGAGTATGTTTTATCTCATGCAGGCATCTTGAGGTCTATCCAAAGAGAAATACTGATGATAATCATTTATCTCTATTTCTGAGCGTTGCTAATACAAAGTTTCTGCATTTAGGAAGACATACACATTTTTTCCTAACTATTGTAAATCAATTTCAGGAAGAACTCTCTCTAGTGAAAGGTTAATTATTTATACACTTGCTACTTTATGATTATCCTCAGTAAGGTTAGATAATAGAAATGAGATTATGTTAATGTTTGTTTTGACTTGGATTTGTAATTTCAGAATCATAACTGTGCTGGTTTGATCAGAAGCATCCTTCCCAGGGATACATAAAACTGCTTCCCTTGACCAAACTTCATGATAAAGATAGTGGATTTCTTGTGAACGATGAAGTCAAGATTATTGTAGAGGTTGGTGTTCTTGAAACCTTAGAGGAGAAATTTACACTTCTAATAGAAACTATTGATGTCAATGGGTTTCAAGTTCTTCCTTCACAGGTAATTAGTAAAATAAAAATCAGATCACACTCAAATTGTATAGTTCAGGTGCTTGTTTTAAATATAAGAAAAACTGCATATATGTTTTGTTTCACTCGTAGGTGGAATATGTGAATCATTTGCTTGAAAGTCATCTAATATTGCAACAAATGTAATCTGTGAATCATTTGCTTGAAAGTCATCAGAATATTGCAACAAATGTAAAGAGTAATTATCTGAAGACAGGGTTCATGAATGTCCTACTCAGCATGACTGATACTTTGGAGAAATTGCCTCAAAAAACACCAAGAATGATCTTCTTGAAGCATATATTGCATTAGAACACATGACTACTGCTGGATTTGAATTGGGTTGGTTGAAGAACAAATTTTCTCAAGTAGAAGAAAAGATACCCAAAAGTGTGGCTGACAAGTTTCAGATGCAAGCGATTAAGAAAAAGAACATTGATCCTACCTGTTGGGATTCACAAATTAAAGTGACAAAAAAAACCAAAATGGAAGAAGACATTGCACCATGTTTCAAAATTGGTATATAATGAAAAAGAACATTGTACCAAGTTTCAAACTACACCTTTAACAAAAACTATTGATGTCAATGGGTTTCAAGTTCTTTCTTCCCAGATAATTAGTAAAATACAAATCATATCACACTCAAATTATAGTTTAGCTGCTCTTTTTAAAAATACCAAAAGCTGCATATACGTTTTGTTCCACTTGCAGGTGATATATGCGAATGATTTTTTTGAATGTTATCCGAACATTGCAACAAATGTAAAGAACAAATATCTAATGACATGGTACATGAATGTCTTCTTCAACCTGGTTTATTCTTTGGAGATATTTCCTGAAAAATCTCCAAGAATGATTTAGTTTTTGTATACACACACATGACTCGTGCTGGATTTGAGTTGGAATAGTTGAAGAATGCTTTAGACTTGATGAAGAATAATGAGAAATCACATATGTGATCCGCCAATGTTTATGTTGTTTGATGTTTTAGTTATATTTATGCTTGGTTAGTTGGCTTCAAAGCTTTTGTATACTCTACTAATTTGTTCGTGTGCAACCTTGATTTCATAATAAGAGGATCCATTTTAAACTTGGTAACATAAAAGAGACTCATGTCTTGGAAATTTCCATAATATGTTGTAGATCTAAACTCTAATGAACACTCTAAAGAGATTATTGATTGAAAAGTAGAGTAACGAAATGGATAAGTCTCGGAAATGTCCACAATAGTGGATATAAGCGAATTCATGGTTTTGACATACAAACAAACGACTAACGAAATTAGAATTTATGATGTATTAATAACTTCCTTCTTTATTTTTTTTATCTCCTTCATTCTTTACTTTATTATATTATATTCAATATTATCAAATAATATATATATATATATATATATATATATATATAAATATAATGTTTGATGGTTATTTAGATAAAATAATGTAAATAATATGAGTGGATAATGTCGTTTGGTTTATATAAAAGACATCACAAATAAAAACACATTAATTTTGAAATTTCTCTCTGATACAAGTAAAAAGAAAAATAAAAAATCACTTTCTCCATAAAAAAAGATCATTAGTAATCTTTACAAGAATGGTGCATTATCACGTATCTGATTTTTTATTATCTATTATATAGGAACCCGCACGATGCACATGTTTTTTTAATAATAATTTACATAATTTTAACACGTATTTGTATGTTTTTGAGATTATTAGATTATATATTGGTAATTTTTATGAATATGTTGTATTTTGAAAAATATTTAAATTACAATATGTTGCATTGTATTTATTTTTGTTTGTATCTTATATGTGACTACTCATTTTTTAATTTAAAACATATTATTATGCAAAAATAATACTTAGTTTATGTATATTTTTTTGAAGTTGCGTAGAATTTAAATTGGGTCTTAGTAATGATTTCGTACAAATTAGTTTTTTTACTCTAAAATTCTAGAAACTTATTTATGTCTCATGTTCTTAGAAAATTTAGAAACACTCACAAATTGTCCAAGTTTTCTGCCCATATTTGTAGTAAAAATGAATTTAAGCGTATATCAGGTTCATCCAAAAGAGCTTTTTTAATGATATTGACCTTGGGAGAAAGCTTGTAGAAGAGGTAACAATGACGGAAACTGGTGATAGAGAATAATAGAGTGATGTGAATGAAGGAGAGTGTGTCGTGGTCACAGAAAGTGGCAGAGTCAATTGGTGGAGGAAGATTAAGACCTAAACATCTCATGGACGTTGCGTTTGTTCGAGCCCGTGTTCAGGTTATGTTTCCAAGCGGCAAAGATGGTGAACCGGTGATAACGATTGGCGGAGAAGTGCTAGCTATGATGAACGGTCTTTGGAAGAATTGTATGATAGTTAAGATATTGGGTAGATCAGTTTCGATAACAGTTTTAACTACAAAGTTGAAGGAGATGTGGAAATTGCGAGGAAATATGCATGTCATTGATTTACGATGTCAATTCTTTATGGTACGTTTTGAGAATGATGAAGAGAATTTTTCTGCGTTATCAAGAGGACCTTGGAGAGCCTTTGGAAGATATTTAACAGTTCAAGCTTGGTCTCCCGATTTTGATCCACTACGTGATGACATTATCACCACGCCGGTTTGGGTTCGGCTATCTAATATTCCTCTGAATTTCTATCACACTGAGATATTAATGAGCATAGTGAAAGGGTTGGAGAAACCTGTCAGAGTGGACTTGACAATTGAGAATCTAGAGATAGCTCGTTTTTCTAGGGTTTGTGTAAAAATGAACCTCCGCAAGCCGTTGAAGGGTACGGTTGTGATCAATGGCGAGCGATATTTTGTGGAGTATGAAGGCCTCAATAGTATATGTTCACCGTGTGGGATGTATGGGCATCTACTACACTCACTTCCTAAAGCGGTAGTGGAACGAAACTCTGGTCCAAACCCACTCTCTCGGAAAAGATAAGGGTGGGAAGGAGATGGTATCCAATGATGGTTTCACATTAGTTAGAAGAAACATTCACAGAACTGGCCCAAAGATTATGGAGCAAACCAATGTTCAAAAGGAAAGTGGGGAAGTGAGGAATGCATTGTGTGATATCACGCTTGGGACATCTAGTAATGTGGTTACGACAACAAATAGTTGTAAGGGGCTAAGAGAGAAATCAGTTGCACTTGTTATGAATGGAGCATCAAGTCGAAAGGGAGGAGATAAAGAGAACACAACTGGTGGCGTTAGCCAGTCTGCAGGCCATCCAAAAAGCACTATGCTTACAATTTCTTTCACAACTCGAAATACACAGAAGGATGGTAATATTGGAACCGCAAGGGTTGGTAGAGAGAGATCGGTCGAGAAGCCAATTCCTAAACCTTTGAATCGCATAAAGACTGGGAAAATAATCAGACCAACTAAAGGATTGATCTTTGGGCTGAATAGAGGAGAAAATGGACTTATTCTTAATGGCAAGCGGATGAGAGGAGCAAGTGATGATACCTGCAGACCGGGAGGTGTTTTTATAGTGGACCGTATGATGGACGTTGCAGTAGACGCAAGGAATTCGATGGATGGTATTGTTCTTAAACAAGTGGTTCAACTAGAGAAGGGAGAAGAGAGTACTGCTACTACTAGCAATCCGGCTAGTGGCACAAACAACTCATCTTTGACATCCCAATAATGTTTCTCCCCGGTTGTTCTTATTTATCATTTTATGTTGAAGATGAAGTGTCTTTTGTGGAACTGTCGGGGGGCTAACAAACCCAATTTCCATAGATCAATACACCATATGCTTAAACGTTATTATATTGATGTGTTAGCTTTATTCAAGACTCATGCAGGAGGGGACAAGACATCCCGTATTTGCCAAGGACTAGGCTTTGCTAATGTTACTCGTGTTGATGATGTAGGCCAAAGTGGGGGTATTTGGCTACTATAGAGGGATGGTATTGGTCATCTCGTTGTACATGAGTCCACTGATCAGCTTATTCATGCTAGGTGGGAGTATGGAGCAGATGTTCTACATTTGTTTGTTGTGTACGCAGCCCCATCGGCAAGTAGGAGGCAATCACTGTGGGGCTCTTTGAAGGCGTCCATACAGAGTGTGACAGAGGCTCTTTTTTGTTGGTGGTGATTTTAATACCATTTTGAGATTGAATGAGAGGATTGGGGGTAGTGGTTGTTTATCTTCGAATTCTACTGAGTTTGGTGATTGGATCAATGAACTTATTCTCATTGATATGGGTTTCATAGGGAACGCATATACATGGAGGAGAGGTCGAGAAGAGAGGACTTTCATTCCGAAAATGTTCAATAGGGAATTATGTTGTGCCCATATGCGGTTAAAGTGGCAAGAGGCTTCTGTCAGACATTTACCTTTTCTAGCGTCGTATCATGCACTTCTTTACCTCCAGCTAAACCCAATAATGGAGGTCAATCCTAAGCGTAGGCCCTTTCGTTTTAAGGCTGCATGGTTGAGTAATGCAAGCTTAAAAGAAATATTATGGGCTTCTTGGAATCGAAATATTTCTATGAATGACGCTTTGATTTTTTTACAGCAATATCTCCGGAAATGGAATATAGATGTGTTTGGTGAGGTGAAACAAAAGAAGGCGAAGATAGAGGGGGACCTTCTAAAATTTCAAGCACGGTTGGGGGTTAATCCTACAGACGATGCAATATGAGCAGAAGAACAATTGTCTAAGAAACTCGACAATGTGTTAGCTCAAGAAAAAATGATATGGTTTCAGAAATCACGCGAGAAGTGGGTGGCTTTTGGAGACCAAAATACCATCTTCTCTCACACTTCTATGATAATAAGACGTAAACGTAACCATTTTTATAGTCTTAAAGGCGATGATGGGCGGTTTTATTCGGAGAAAGGTGATCTAGAACGTCTAGCTATTAACTATTATAAGAGACTGTACTCTCTGACTAATGTGGAGGAAGTAGTAGATCGATTGCTGGAAGAAGGATTTATACGTCTCATGGAGGATGAAAAGAAAGAATTAGGAAAGGTCTTTGTGGCTGAAGACATTGTAGTCGCTATACGCAGTATGGGTAAGTACAAAGCTCTCGGTCCCGATGGTTTTCAGCCGGTCTTCTACCAGGAGAATTGGGATATGATAGGGGAATCATTGATACCTTTTTTACTATGGTTCTTTGAAACAAGGAGATTACCAGGGCGAGTGAAGGATACTCTTGTAGTGTTAATCCCAAAAGTTGGAAACCGGAGATGATAACTCAATACAGTCCTATAAGTATGAGCAATGTGATATTTAAAATCATCACGAAAGTGCTGGTTATGCGGCTTAAACCGGTTATATCAAAGTTAGTTGGATTAACGCAAACTAGCTTTATCCCATAACGATTGAGTTCTGATAATGTCATCATCACAAGAATCGGTTCTTGATCTTGAGAAAGCGTATGACAGAGTCCGATGAGATTTTTAGAGGCTAAGAGTGGTTGAATTTACGGATTGTTAGGTCAACTGGATCATGAATTGTGTATGGGGTCCCTTTATGAGCATTGTGATGAATGGCGAAGTGATCAAGCGGTTTGAGTTGGAGAGAGGCATCCGAAAAGGAGACTCTTTGTCGCCTTTTTTGTTTGTTCTATGTATGGAGCGGTTGTGTCATTTGATAGAAGTTTCCATTGATCGAAAGGAGTGAAACCCATAGCTCTTTCAAGAGGTGGACCCAAGTTATCCCTATGTGCTTTGCCGATGACATTATTTTGTTTGTGGAGGCTCTATCTTGCAAATATTGGTGGTCCGAAAAATAGTGGAACAATTTTGTATGGCGTGGGTCAGAAAAGTAATCTTGAGAAGTCCAAAATATTTTTCTCCGAAAACATACCCCGAGAGCGCATGAGAAGCATCATCGAGTTTAGTGGTATCAAGCAGACGAGAGATCTGGGTTAATACCTTGGTACTCCTGTTCTACACAGGCGAATACGGAAATAGACGTTTGTTGATATAGTCACACGGACATCGTCGAGACTTGGGAGATGGAAGGGTCAATTTATCTCGCTAGCAGGGAGAGTTTCGCTCACCAAGTTAGTGTTATCTTCCCTCCCGTTTCACTTGATGAGTACTATCTCTTTACCAACCAACGTATGGAATACCTTGGATAAATGTGTTCGAAATATTTTTTGGGGTACTCATAATGATCGAAAGAAGCAAACTTAGTTGCTTGGTATAAAATATGTACACCAAAAAGCGAGGGTGGGTTGGGAATCCGACGTCCATCAGACATGAATGAAGCGGTTTTGGAAAAGGCTGGATGGCAGATGTTACAACCAACTCATGGATTGTGGGCTAGTATATTAAGACATAAGTACAAAGTCTCTTCACTACGAGATATGTCTTCGACTGTTTCGAAGGGGTCTTGGTCTCCGGTTTTTCTAAGCGTGGTGAAGAATGTTCATGATATCATTATACCCGGGCATCGTTATAATCTTGGTGACGGGTCGACAGTGAGGTTTTGGTTGGATAAATGGCTTTGTTCGACACCACTTTGTGACCTTGTCATTTCAGCTATTCTGATTAATATGCTTCAAGAGACGGCTAGTGACTATTGGGTAATTGGCAGAAGCTGGAATCTAGAGATTCTCAAGCAATATATACTGGAGAATATTATTCTTCGACTTATTGCGATGGTTCTAGATATAATGATATTAATTGGTTTTAATGACTTATAGTGGGTGTTTATACTTGCTATTTGGAATTATACAAGTGTTTTCCTTGTACTTTTGGCATATTTTCAGGATTTTAGTTGTTCGGGATGTTTTAGATGCAAACTGGCATATGCAGATGCAGAATCCGGCAAAAAGGTCAAAA
This sequence comes from Iberis pinnata, assembly GCA_900406425.1. Lineage (NCBI taxonomy): Eukaryota > Viridiplantae > Streptophyta > Magnoliopsida > Brassicales > Brassicaceae > Iberis > Iberis pinnata. The sequence goes on from OVBE01003555.1 coordinate 18,146, forward strand.
CTTTTACCAATGTTTGAAGATGTTCCCGTGGATGGATTGAGCTAAAATTTTGAGACAATATAGCCACGTGAGTTAGCTTGCATATGGAAGTTGTTTGAAGTCAATCCATTGGTTCAATAAAAAGTTATACGATTTTACTGAAGACTGGTCAATCTATGTCGCAGAAGAAGCATGTGCAGAATGTGAAAAGAGATCGATCGATCCAGAAAGGGATCGATTGATCCAACGCTCCTGGAAACTTACGTAAAAATATATTGATCGATCCCTGCACCCGAGAATCACTAAAAATCTTCCAAAATTACAATTATGACTTCAAAACTTATCAAGATTTTTCCTTATTGATTTTAGTTTATTTTCCTTATTTTTAGAACTATAAAAGCCATAGGCTTGGTGTTATTTTCATTATCGCTTATTTTTTATTTATCAGAGCTTTCTCAAAGAGAAGTGATTTACTTTTGTATATGAGAAGATTTATGAACTCTGATCAGTTTTATATACAATTTGGTTTTTGAATTATGCAATGTTTACTTTATCTATGATTTATGCTTTCGTTATCATGTTTGAGTAGTTTATTTGTTAGGTTTTAGGGGTTTCCCAGGGAAACCAAGTTAATTATTAGGGTTTGATAGAATAGATTAAATTTGTTAGGTTCTTAGTCTAGATTTATTCCTAATGCATGAATTAGAGTAGCTAACTAGTTCATTGATCTTAGAATTATAAACTCAAAGGGATTTGGTTTAGAAGTCTGATCTAGTCTAGATGAATAAGTGCATATTCTTGTGGGAGTATTGTCTTAGGGGCTTATGAACTTATCGAATATGAATTATAATGCATGTTTGAATCATCTAAATACGACATAAGTTTGTCTTTAGTGATTTAAACATAGGGATCTAATACTTTGGGAGAAGATTAGTCTATTATTTTCTTTTTAGTTGAGAACTATTTTCAAAGAAAATCATGCATGTTAACCTTGGCTTCTAACTTGAATACATGTGGAATTCCCTATTGCCTAGCGCTTTTGTTATTTTTTTACAACCGTTTTTATTTTATCCTTATTGCCATTTTCTAATCACAACTAATATTTTATCTGTTCTTAGCTTAATTAGATTTTATACTAAGAGTCGTACGTTCTTAGTCTTTGTGGATTCGATCCCTCTTATACTACTGCGTTTGCTGTGCACTTGCAGTGAATATATTTGTGTTAAAACCTTAGTGCAACAAGTTTTTGGCACCATTTCCGGTGACCAATTGTGCCTCTTAAGTTTTCTTTAGAGTTTAGTCTATGAATTTTTCTTTTTAGAGTACTCAATCTTTCGTTCTTCTTCATTTCGTTTTTGCACGTGCATGACCAGAAGATCTGAAAAATCCAAAGACTTGCTCAACCTCAGTAACATAGAACTCTCAAAGTTATAACGATCAAACCGAAAAGCAAGGAAATACGCAAGCTCATCCAACTCAATGGCTGACAACGTTATTCCCAACAATATGGTTTTACCTGAAGATCCAAACAACATGAATCCTCCTCGAGGAGAGAACAATGTGATAATCAACCCAGTAGGAGGAGGAGCAAATGGCAATCATGTGCAACAAGGTGCTAGTAATGGTAATCAGATTGGGCAAAACTACATCCTAATCGGAGACCCACAGGGATTTGCCAACAATTTTCCAGCCCAGAATCACCCTCTGGTAGGTGACTTCAATAATCCTCGCACATTTTTACCAACATGAATGCCATTTGCCTTAACCCACCTCTTAGGCAAGAATTCACCATACCTCACCAACTCTTCACTATGGTTAGGCAGAACCAATTCCATGGGTTAGCTTTTGAACATCCCATGGACCATGTTGACAGCGTTGAAGATATCTGCAACATTACTCGACTCAGTGGAGTTTTGAATGACTACTTATATTTCACCTTGTTTACTCATTCTCTAGCTGATAAGACACTCAGATGGTTAAAGTCTCTTCCATCAGACTCTATACAAACTTGGGACGAATGTAGATCCAAGTTTTTCAGCTACTTCTACACCACCAACATGACTAATTCTTTGCGAAATATGATCTCTCAGTTTCAACAAAGTCCTGTAGAATCCTTATATGAATCATGGGAAATATTTAAGGAGTACCTTCGTGATTGTCCTCACAATGGGTTCTCTAAGTTGAATATGCTCAACATCTTTTACAGGGGTGTAAACCATTAGTATCGATTCTCTTTGGATATTGCTAGCAATGATAATTTCATGACTAAATCTTGTTGGCGATGCCTATCAACTTATAGAGAACCTAGCTACAAGCAACAATAACCATTTCCTAGATTATGATAAAAGGTAACTACTTCTGACAACTCTGAAATCTCATAATTGAAAGGACACATTTCAAAAATGAAAGAGCTGCTCACTCAGCTTCTCAAGAATCAAAACCATAAACATGTCAGCTTTGCTGAAAGTGCATAAGCAGCTTGTTTTGCTTTTCAAGATGAAGATAATGAAGTTGTTGCAAAGGAAATGAGCTATATCAATAGCCAAGGTCAGAGAGTTTTCAATCAAGGCTTTAATCCAGGGTTTAACAAGGCTAATCTCTCATGGAGAAGCGCTAATGTAGCGAACCCCTAAGACCAAGTGTACCCACCTAAATACCAGAACTTTGTGCAAAATTCCAACTCATATGGTTTTTAAACAACCTCTCAGCCTGGGTTTCAACAAGCAGCTCAATCTCAAGTTCAACTAGACAATAAGATGGAATGGATGCGCAAGAAGATCTTGGAAGGTCAACAACAGACTGGAAGGAACTTAAATGTTAAGATAGACAGCATGTACAATGACTTGAACAACAAATTTGAGTCATTTTCTAATCATGTGAAGAAGCTACATTTGCAAATATCTCTGACTTCAAAAGCTGTGAAAAGACAAGCTGGTATTCTCCCTGTTAAAGTTGAAGATAATCAAAAAGGGTATTGCAGGTCCATAATCGATAATTTGACTGTAGGAGATCAAGAGACTGAAGAAATTGCAAGTTTTGGATGTTTTTGAAAAAGATGTAGAAGAAGAGATCAATCGATCCCTTGAGGAATCGATCGATCCTATATTACGAAAAGAACCAGAGACTTCAGATCCATCGATCCTTGATTTTGGATCGATCGATCCAGGAAAAACAGGGGCACTCGATGAAAGCGATCGAACTATCTCAGTTGGATCGATCAATCTAACGATGCCAGATTTAAAGAGCCAAGAGATCGATCGATCCGTTCAAGGATCGATCGATCCCCCTTCCCAGATTACTGCATCTTCATAAACCCAGGATTCCATACCAGGTTGAACCTAAAACATCTGTAAAAGCACTTGAAGATGATGAGATTGTCGGTAAAAAACCAATTCCACTGAGAAGACTTCAAAAGCTGCAAGACCTAGGAGAATATGTAGTTCCTTGTTCGATTAATGGAGTAGATTTCATGGACTCACTTTGTGATACATGTGCTAATGTGAATGTCATGTCTAGAGATGTAGCTAACAAGTTAAGGATTTCAGGTTTTAAACCATCCATGATGTCTTTTAAACTTGCTAATGATTTTGTTATATCTTCGAATGGATTGTCTGGTTCCTGTTGATTTTTATATCTTGGAAATGAATGGGGATTCAGATCAGTCACTAGTTCTAGGAAGAACTTTTCTAGCATCTGTAGGAGGTGTGATTGATATGCCTAATCAGCTCTCTCAAAACGTTAAGAAAAAGTTCTTCTACCCAACAATGCTTCTAAAAGTGTGTCTAAAATCATCGCGGTTAAGGAAAAAAGGGTGTAGCATAAATCTCATATTGAATCTAATGATGATGGTGAAATTACTGAAGTCTTACACAAAGAAGCTTGAATCTCAACTAAGACTGCAATCTCAAAGATCAAAATCAAGGAGAAGGTGAACCAAAAGAAGATCAATAAAATCCCTTAGGGAACTCTGATCCCTCACGCAATTGATGGAGATGTGGTCTAGTATAAGGTGAAGAGAAAAGGTACTTCCAATCTTTTCTCAAAGGTTAGAGTCTTCTTTACCTTAGATCTTAAAGATAAGGGAACCGATGTGGCAAAGGATATGATGGGGAAAGTTTTGAAGTTAACAATGTCCACTCTTGGACCCTGTTATGGAGCATCTCTCGGTGCAACACTACCCCAACTTAGGAGGTAAGTTCGTCAAGCTTAGTGACGTTGAACAAGCGCTGAGTGGGAGGCAACCCACTACTTTTGTGTTTTTTAGTTTAGTTATTTTTTTATTTTTTTGAGTCAGTCCAATTTTAGGTTACTTACTTATTAATTTTCGGTTGTGAGTTCAAAGTGTTTCAGGTAATTTCAGAGAAAATATGGTCATGTACACAATATTAGAGATCGATCGATTCTTCTGGATCGATTGATCCGTCGTTGCTCAGAAGCCAATTAATCTCCTTCTCCGGTAAGTACTGAAACTCTCTTTGAACTCCTGGTTTTTTTTTGTCATTTGTCTTTTACTTAGGTCTTATTCCTTCTCTTGGATTTATTCTCACACCCAGACGGTGTGAAGTAAGTCTGGGGGAGGGTTTATATCTACTAACCATGTTTTTTTTCTTTTTGGATGTTTCGTCATTTTGATGAAATTTTTCATAAATTTTTGTTTTTGTTTAGACGAGTCTAGTCGAGTCGAAGGAACAAGGACCATAATTTGTGATGATTATTAGCCTAGTGTGAGTTTAAAATTGATTTTTATTTGATTATTGACTTAGATTAACTGTTGCATTTATGATTGGAACCCCATTGATTAATTGATATGCTTTAAAAGTGTTGGTCTTTTGGATTGTTGATAATTTGATGCTAGTTGTACTTTGTTATGACTAAATTTTATCTTAAATTCTCTTATCTATGGTGTTGGAATACTTTGAGCTAAGTATTTTTGTCTTCAGCCCTATGTAAAACCAACATTTCTTTCAATATGATTCTGATCCCCTTTGCTTTCCCTTCAATAAAAAGCTTCTAAAAAAATAAGAATTAAAGAAGCAAGCGAAAACAAAGCTTAGAAAATCATAAAGAAAAATTTGACTGAAAGAAGTGAGAAAAGGAGAAGAAAGGGACGGGATCCGAAGTAGCTCGATGCTCGAATTGGTATGGGAATTCTGAATGACGGGTGCGTTGATCGATACCCCATAGGTAAGAATGCACCTATTTGAACTTAATTGAATCTAATGATCTAGTTGATATGGCTCGATAGTTTGATTGATTGATATTTAGAGTGGTAAGCATGTTGTTAGTTAGGTGGCGGTAAATAGTTTATTTGCATTGGTCGTATGTGATTAGTGTCTTTTAGTTTTTGATGTCTGAACTTAGGGTTGCTGAGATTATGAGAGTTCCTGTGTAGTCCAGTTTCAAACCTCTTCTCCATATATGGTTTTTGCTTTACTTGAGGACAAGCAAAGATCTAAGTCTCGGAGAGTTGATATTACTCGATTTTAATAACTTATTGTGGGTATTTATACTTTCTTTTTGGCATTATTCCAATTTTTTTCCTTGTAGTTTTGACATAGTTTCATGATTTTAGGTGTTCGGGACATTTTGGATGCAAATTGGCATATGCAGATGTATATTTGGCAGAAATGTCAAAAGTTTACCAATGTTTGAAGATGTTCCTGCGGATGGATTGGACTGATATTTTGACACAAGATAGCCACGTGAGTTAGATTTCATATGGAAGTGGTTTGAAGTCTATCCATTAGTTCAATCAAAAGTTATGGCGATTTTACTGAATAATTATGCCCCCAAGACTTATCAAGATTTTTCCTTATTGGCTTTAGTTTATTTTCCTTATTTTTAGAAATATGAAAGCCCTAAGCTTTGTGTTATTTTCACTATCGCTTATTTTTATTTTCAAGAGCTTTCTCAGAGAGAAGAGATCTACTTTTTTATTTGAGAAAATTTATGAACTCTGATCAGTTTTATATATAATTTGGTTTTTAAATTATGCAATGTTTACTTTATCTATAATTTATGCTTTCTTTATCATGCCTGAATAGTTTATTTGTTAGTTTTTCGGAGTTTCCTAAGGGAACCAGGTTAATTGTTGGGGGATGATATAATGGATTGAATTTGTTAGGTTCTTCGTCTAGATTTATTTATAATGCACAAATTAGAGTAGCTACCTAGTTTATTGATCTTAGAATTATAAACTCAAAGGGATTTGGTTTAGAATTTTGATATAGTCTAGATGAATAAGTTTTTTTGCTTGCAGGAGTATTGTTTTATGGGCTTATGGACTTATCGAATCTGAATTATAATGCATGTTTGAATCATCTAAATACGACGGGAGTATGTATTTAGTGATTTAAACATATGGATCTAATACTTCGGGAGGTGATTAATTTATTGTTTTCTTTTGAGTTGAGAACTATTTTCAAAGAAAATAATGCATGTTAACCTTGGCTTTTAACCTGAATACATATGGAATTCCTATTATCTAGAGCTTTCGTTATTTGTTTTACAACCATTTTTATTTTATCATTATTCCCATTTTTTAATCACAACCACTATTTTATATGTTCTTAGCTTAATTCGATTTTAAACTGAGAGTCGTACGTTCTTGGTCTCTGTGGATTCGATCCCTCTTATACTACTGGTTTTGTTGTGTACTTGCAATGAATATATTTGGGTCAAAACCTGAGTANTCTTGACGCGCTGTCAAGAGAATAGATCGAATCCCTCACAATTATTTGGGAGTTATATGGTGCTCTATTTTGCCAAAGAGGGTCCAGATGTTTCTTTGGTTATGCAAAGGAGCTAATGAGAGCATTATACACATACTATGGGAATGCCCAACAATAACGGGAATTTGGACGAGACTAGTCCCGATCGCGAAACAAAGACATCGCGAAACAGAGACAGTTCTTCAACTCATCGATACTTGAGTGGTTATTCGTGAATCTGAGCGATGTAACAGTTGGTCCAGATTTTTCTTGGGTTTGCATATTTGGTTTAGCTGCTTGGTGGGGTTGGAGATGGCGATGTGATAATATTTTCAATTCAACTAGAAGATGTCGGGATCGTCTAAAATTTTTACGAGACTCGGCAAAGGAGTTGGCATCGAATGTATTCTTGAAATAGGGTAGAGTCGTCCACAGATTACTGCGGGTGGAGCAGCAAATTGCTTGGAGACAACCGGAGAATGATTGGGTTAAATTGAACACCGACGGAGCTTCAAAGAAAACCCGAGAAAAGCAGAAGCAGGTGGGATCCTCTGAAACCAAGCTGGTGAATGGTGCGGTGGCTTTGCTCTTAATATTGGAGTTTGCACAGCTCCGCTAGAAGAGCTCTAGGGAGTGTATTACAGACTCTTCTCGCATGGGATCCGGGTTTCCGACATGTGGATTTGGAGATAGATTCGGAATTGGTGGTTGATTGGTTCCGGAAGGGAGTTGAGAAGACTCATCCTTTTTTATGGTATTTCTGTGCCATGACTCTTTTTCAGATGACTAGAATGTCCGTATTTCACATGTTACAGGGATGCCAATCACTTAGCAGATGAATTGGCTAATCACGCGTTCTCGTTAGATTTGGGATTTCACTTTTGTGAGTTTGTTTTAGAAATTTAGCTATGGTGTTATTTGAAACTGCATGGGGAGTGTCTACACCCCAGTTGATTCCAGTTTAACATTCTACATTAGTTATTTTTTTTACATTTGAGGAGAGATTTACTTTTATCTCTTTTCCCTTACCAAAACAAAACATAGTTGATCTCCAAAATTTTTGTAGATTTAAATGATGAACAAAAATTTGTATTATATTTTCCTATAAAAACGTCAAATAATATTTTAATTTACATATTATATAATGTAAGGATTTAATCTTGGATCTTGTTTAATTTGCCTTCAATCTTTTAGCTAACTTGTGTGTGATCTTGACACAGGAATTATGAGTTCCCCTTGAGAATCAAGGGTACATCTCGGTGACACTTGGTCACACCTTCACTATGAAACTTAGAAGAATGTTACAAAGGTTTGTACTCTCTATACTAGATTACAAATGAATTACTAGTACAAGAGTTGTCACTAAAGCTTGTTTCTTGAAGCTTTCTTTGACGCCTTTAATGGAGTCTTGGAGCTTGGACTAGAAGCTAGAAGAAGATGATGATTTTCGAGTGTAAGTCTTCTTCTCCTCCTCTGTTTCTTTTAAATATGTTTCTAACAGATTTAACAAACTTTCTTTGCAGGCTGAAGACAACATTTCGAAGCCCAATTCAAAGATCTTGCGAAGCCCAACTGAAGTCCAAGGCCCAACTGACAAAACCAGACAATAGTCCAACAAACTCCACCTTTG